>JARHVA010002926.1:2045000-2273262 GCA_037957365.1 Torreya grandis
CCTAAAACATGAAATTCATGGCCATGAAGAGGAAGAACATTAGTATGTCCATGAATAACATCTTGATAAGTACGAAAATACTCAAGATAAAAGGCATGAGGAAGTGCCTCAAAATGTGAGAGCTTGTGTAGCTACAAAATTGGCTAGAGATATGGAAAAGGTGATTCCACCTATGTTTGATGGAACCATTTTAGGAGATGGATCTGAAGTATGGATTAATAAGATGGATAAGTAATTTTAAATTCAAAACTACTTTAAAGTCACTAAATTAGTTTGGGGAGCTTACCATTTGGTTGGTGAAGTAGCTACATGGTGGGAAAACAAAAAGTTGGAAATGAATCTTAACTCTACTACCACCACATGGGAGTAATTTGTGACATTATTTAGATCATTATGGATTCCATAATTATACTTTGATTAAAATCCTACAAATTTTTAGAATGTCAAGAAAGAAACCTATTAGTGAATTAATATTGAGATCAGTTCACAAAATTTTTAAAGTATGTACCTCAATATTAGGCTAATGAGAGGTTTAGAATTAGGAAGTTCATCATGAAATTAAAAACCTAAATTAGTGTAGAGGTGTACATTCATGGGCCATCTGTCATGGACTAGGTCTTTAAAAAAGTAATCAAGTAGGAATAGAAGATTAAATATCTTGCTCAAGTCAAAGATAAGTTCAAGAAAAAGTTTGAAAGTTATAAAAAAAATTCAAAAAAAGAGTAACTAGAAGCAGAGGAGTGGAAACTCCAAGAGTTAGTTTAAGAATAATAATTATATATCCAATAGTGGTTTAAGTAATAGGAAACTAGGTAATGGTTTCAAAGGTGGTTTCAAGGGAAACCAACATTCTGATAGGAAAGGACCACCTACAGGTTGCTTCATTCAAGAGGTGACCATTTTGATCATGAGTGTACCTAGGATAATTTTAAGAATAAAGGTTCTTATCCATAATAGGGAAAATTTTAGTAATGTATTCTTGTGGTATTTCACAATCGATAAGTCAAAATCTATGTTTCACCCATATAACTATTAGGTATTTTATTTGAACATCTAGTTTCCATTTTGATAGATATAGGGGATACAAAATGTCTTATTATGCTTAGAATACTAAATCGTTTATCTATAAAATATGGAGTAATGGAAAGTGCATGATTGGTATAATATGGGACTGACTCAAAGGTTAAAGTTGACAAGTGTTTAGTTAAAGCTGAGATTAGGTTCCCTAAATTCATAATAGTCATGGATCTTTATGCAACACCACTAGGGTCATATGATGTGACACTAGGAGTAAATTGGATTTTAAAGCATAAATCCAAGGTTGATTTCTAGCTAAATAAGATTGAGTGTCAGAATAATTTTGGAAATTAGACACAAATTCAAGGTGAGCAGAGAGAGTTAAAGCTTAGGTAGATTTCTATAATGTAACTCAAGAAGGATCAAGGCAAAGGATGCTATGCATTTATTGTCAATATAAATGAAATGGAATAATCTAAGGAACCATACCTTTAATATTATCCTTTTCCTAGTAATCTTCATGATGTGTTTCCAGAGGAATTGCCACTATTGCTTCCCAAATGTGAGTTTGATTTCTTAATTGATATTATACCTAGACTAGAACCACATTTTAAAGCACTGTACAGGATGATAACCACTGAATTGGTTGAATTAAATGATTAACTCTAGGAGTTTATATCAAAAGGTTTGATCATACCAAGTGTGTCACCATGGGGTACACCAATTATCTTCATCAATAAGAAGGATGGTATTATTTGCCTTTGTATTGATTATAAAATTTTGAATAAGGTGATAATCAAAAATAGATATCCGCTACCTCATATAGATGATATTTTTAATCATATGTGAGGGGAAATTGTATTTTCTAAGATTGATCTTAGATAATCATATCATCATCTAAGGATAAAGGATAAGGATATTACAAAAATAGATTTTAGAACTTGATATGACATTATGAGTTAACATTGTTACCATTTGGTTAACAAATGCTCTATTAGCATTTATGAATATCATGAAAAATGTGTTTAGAGATTATCAAGATCACGTTATTTTGGTCTTTTTAGATGACGTTATTATATATTTTAAATATGAATAATAACATCTTCAACATATAGAACTAGTTTTGCAATGTTTTTAGAAGCACAAGTTGTATCGCAAGTTGTCCTAATGTGCATTTTTCCAAAATAAAGTGCAATATTTGGAACATATTATATCTACACATGATATTTTAGTAGATCTGATAAAGCTAAGAGTGATTATGGATTGGATGGAACCAAATAATGTCCATGAGGTAAGAATTTTCATGGGATTAGTAGGATATTAAAGGAAATTCATTCTAAATTTTTCTAAGATAGCTAATTTAATTACCTCTATAATAGAAGGATCAAAGTATTATTTGGTTAGATAAGTTTGATGTATCTTTTCAATAATTTAAAAGGAGGCTGACTTCAACCCCAGTGCTAAGAGTTCCTTATCTCAATGGTTAATTCTCAGTGATCATAGATACATCTAGGCATGGACTTTGAGGAGTTATTATGCAGGATGTTAAAGTGGTAGCCTATGAATCAAGGAAAATGAATCCTTATGAGGGGAAATACACCCCTCATGACCTAAAAATTGTATCAATTATGCATGATTTGAAATTTTGAAGGCATTATTTGTTTGGAAAACCATTTGAACTCAAGACTAATAAATTAGGACTTGAATATATATTCACCCAACCAAATTTGAATGATCAATAAAGATTCTAGTTAGAGTTCTTATCTAATTATGATTTTGATATTAATTATATCAAAAGTAAGGAAAATAGAGTATTCAATGCCCTAAGCCATTGGAGATACATAAAAGTTGTGGCTACTATCAAGGATATTTTCTAGGATAAAGTGATAAAATTCTCAATTGGAGATGAATTCTATGATCAGGTTAGGAAAGCATTGTTTGAGAATGATCATAATCCTAAGTATAAAGGATTTATAATAGAGAATGATGGTCTTTTACAATATAATATAAGGATGTTAAAGATGATAGTGATAAACTAACTACATAATTCCCTATAGTTATGACATCTATGACTAACCAAGCTCATGGTAGAGATTAGACCATGTTATTTTTGAAAGGGAATCAAGAAAGATGTAGCAGACTTTGTCTCATTATCTGGAATGTCAACATGTAAAAGTTGAACATGTGTATCTAGATAGATTTTTATATCCACATGACATGATAAAAAAGAAATGAAAGGTGATCAATATGGACTTTGTCTAAAGTTTATCATTATCATAGAATAGGAATGACACTATATTGGTAGTAGTTGATAAACTAACCAAGGTATCTCATTTTATACCAAAAAAAATGATGTATGATGTACCTACTCTTTCAAAATTATTTTTTAATAAATTTTACTAGTTGCATGCATTTATAAAAAATATCATTTTAGATTGAGATCTGAGGATGAATTCTAGGTTTTGGTTAACTCTAAATTCAGATCTAGGTATGAAACTAAAATTCAGCATTGCATATCACCTAAAGACTTATGGTCAAATTGAGTAAGTTAATTAGGTGTTAGAGGATCTCCTTCTTATGTATTACATGGATCAACAATACAAGTTGGAGGATTACCTTCCATTGGTTGAGTTTTCTTGTAATAACTCATACCAATCATATTTAAAGATGGCACCATTTAAATTGTTATATGGAAGAAGGTGAAGAACACCAATTAGTTAGGATAGGTTGGAAGATATTGTCATATTTAGACCTCAGATGTTTCCAGAAATGGAAGATCAAGATGGATCAATCTGGTAGATATTGACCAAGTATAGTGATATAAAAAAGATTTATGTTGATCTAAAGAGAACATCTAAGTAGTTTTCAGTCAGTGATAAAGTGTTTATATGAGTTAAGCCTCAAAAAATATTGATTAAATTCATAAAGTTAGAAAAACTTTCACCGATATATGTGGTACCCTTTTAGGTTTTTGAAGTGGCTAACCCTATAGCATATAGGCTTGTATTTTCACTATCCCTATCTCTATTACATAATGTCTTCCATGTGTCTTATCTTATAAAATATATAGATGTTCCTTCACATGTGTTGGATTGGAATGCTTTGTAGGTTTTGGATCCTAGGGTGGTCATGGTAGAACCAATTATATTAATTGACACTCATAAGCTCAGTTTGATAAATAGATAAGTGTCACAATGTAAGGTCATGTGGGACTAATACTCTAAGGATAGTGCCACTTGGGAGGATTATGATGATCTCTACATGATATTTGCACATTTGTTAACTTGATTTAATGTTTCATACTATGTTATTTTACTATTAAATAATGTTTTTAAATTCAAAACTTGTGTTTGAATAAGTGTCATTAGGATGATGACCAGATTTAGGGGGAAGGATGTCACATATCAATTTCTCACTAAGCCAATTTACCTAATTATCTATTGATTATTATGGTTGTTAAATTTATTAATTACTATATAATTAAGTTTTAAGTCATAATTTGTTTATGTTACAATTGTATGTTACTTAGATTACAAGATTACATTTTTACGAGTTAGTTCTAATTGTATATACTTTACATTATGATCAGGTTATTAGTTGTTACAATAGTATTTTATGATATATATCATGATATTATGTGATATATTCTTGTCATGAGTTAGATGTAGGATAGATCCATCCCTCAGAGCATGATGGAGGGAGAGCATCATCAGAGAGGATGGCATAGATGGAGGCATTAGTGGATGATAGATGAACAACTAGAAACCCACACACACCAAAATAGATAGCATTTTTTTTATTCATTTTTTTAATTATTGGTTATAGAATGTCATTTATGTAATTTGATCTACAAGATTGATTATGTGTGTTGGTTTTAATCTAGTTTCAGTTTAATGTTTATGTGGATCTAATTGTCTAATTACATTATGGCTATAGTATATATATTAAGTGCATAATGTTTATTTTTTAACATTTCATGTTATTGTATTCATAATTATGGATGATATTTCTTTAACAAGTAAGTAAATTTGTCTGATTATTATTTATCTATTGCTACCTATAGACTAAATGGAATGTCTTTAAATTGTCTTATATAATATATGGTTATAATGATATTACTGAGATAAAATTATTTTATCTTAAATTATATATATATATATATGAAATATATTTAAAGACATTTGGGATAGTATATATATAGTAATGACAAATGACTACATTGATATAATATCATTATGTTCTAGGTATAATAGTTGTTTGATTTACTATTACATTCAAAAGCATGTCATTGACTTTAAATTAGTCACATTTTTATTTAAATTCATAATGTTGATTACCTATTTATAATTTATTACCAAAATTAAATTCTTACCCTAAGCTATCATATGAACTAACCCCTAGTCAATGTTTGAATGCATAGACAATGGCTGTATGTCAATAACACTTGCAAAGTGTTAGTTATTATTAGCAATGATTTTAATAGTGGACTTTGGAAAGTTAATACACGGTCATGTAAAGTCAAAAGACCATGTAGAAAATATAGGATTAAAATAATTATTATATGTTTTAGAGAACATTAAAGATAATTAGGGATTTATTTGTTTATATCAAATTAGAGTTAACCTAGATAAGCAAATAGATTAATGGATAATGGGTTTTATGCATGATGGAATTATAGAGAACTAAGATTTTGATGGTAATAGTTCCATGCATTGCATGTATGAGAAAGTTTGATATAAAAACAAGGAGAAGAGGAGATAGTGGTATGGACAAGATATGACATGAAGAAGAGAAGAAAAGGGAACAAAGAGAAGGTGGAAAGAATTATTATGGTTCAATGAGTTTTAATCCATCAGCTATTGTGAGGTTGGTTAAGTTATTTAATTATTGTTTGAAATAGGAAATTATGTGTAATAATTATGTTTTATTAGATTT
Organism: Torreya grandis; assembly: GCA_037957365.1. Classification (NCBI taxonomy): domain Eukaryota; kingdom Viridiplantae; phylum Streptophyta; class Pinopsida; order Cupressales; family Taxaceae; genus Torreya; species Torreya grandis. The sequence continues at coordinate 2,050,953 of JARHVA010002926.1, forward strand.
TTAGGAAATGTCTTGCTTCATATTAAAGATATAGATTTATCCATATGGATGGTTCAACAATCCACATAACTAAACCTATATCCATTGAGTATTTTTAAATTGAAAACTAAGAGTGTATATGTAAATTGTTACCATTGAATGGATTTATGTTTTTGAGGTGATACGCTCAATCTAATAAATATTAAGACTTTATAGTCAAGCTGTAATGAGTAGGCTGACTATGTATGGTTGATTCAAAACCCTAATCACTTATATACAGTAATGGCTATGTTGAAACCTTGAGCATATATATTACATAAATAGTGAATATGCTTTGAATTTTCTATGGTAAAATACTAGGTATGAGTAAGTTTTTTGAATGGATGGGTTGATATTTAAAATATATGTATGTTTATTATGAAATACATAATGGGTTTTAGTATATAGGAATGGCTGTATACTTTTTTTTTGAAAAATCTAAACATATATAAAGGATCTATAAGTATATCCTTATAAATCCTATGAAGGTAAGCTAAGTCCATGTAAATTAATTATATTTGGGTAGGTGGATAAGATAGGGATATCCTAAAGTGGTTAAAATAAGTGCTTAAATCCTATCTCAACTCTTAGTTCATGTTATAGATAGTTATGTTATGTGAAGTGACTATTATAACTATTTTGATATTTTATAGCATATTAACATTGTGGATATTAGCATAGAAATGGATATAAGTGTAACTGGTAACCTCACATACGCATATATATAAATCACTCAAATGAATTTTATGTCATTTATGTGGATTAGGTATCTCGTTCAAACCCTATTTTGAAACCTATAATGTATTAGGGAATCCTTAAGCATATTTATTTCAATAAATAGATAATCATCAAATTCGAACTTGGAATGAGGCATATGATAATGTTTATGAAATATTCATAGAATATAGTAAGGTTAAATACTTATGTTAGACTTTTAAATGGTTTGGTTGTTATGTAATTCACAATAATTCTAAGTTAGATGTTGAATTGATTTTAAATGGTACTTGTGAAATTATGATAGAATATAATACTAAAGTAAATGAAATATATATATATATATATATATATATATTTCATTTACTTTAGTATTATATTCTATCATAATTTCACAAGTACCATTTAAAATCAATTCAACATCTAACTTAGAATTATTGTGAATGTATATATATATATATATATATATATATATATATATATAGATATATAGATATATATATTTGAATTATCAGTTGATTATAACATTATTTATCAAACTTTTTGAAATAACATATCTAGATTAATGACCCAAATTAGGGGTAAACAAGGTAAATAGACTATTAATAGTTTTTCCATCAAAAATGGATTTTGGCTTATAAATTGAAATAAATGAAAGAGAATAGAGGTTTGAGAAAGTATATTTATTTGGATTGATATTTATAATATTTTATGAATATGTAAATTATTAATGGTTTGTTCAAATCATATGTAGTTCTTAATGGAAAATAAGAATTACTATTAGTTTAAAAGAGAATAGTATTTTTATATGTGAAAAAATACTTTATATAGTACATATTATGTATGTATTTGATAAGTATAGGTATATATATATATATATGAAATATATCTTTATGGGGAACTTACATACTCATTCAAAAATATAGAATATATTTGCACATAAGAGATGTGTGCTTATAATTATGGTATATGATTACTATTAAATTAAGTCTTAAAAACCTGAGAGGTAGTATACTATGATTATATGTGTATAGCCCCTTAAAAGTACAAAAATTTAAATCAATGAAGGATTTATGTTTAACGTGAGTTAAGGCATAAATTTTGAAGTATTAGGTCTCTAAAATTATTTATTCTAGCTTGTTAATTGAGAAATGTGTACATGGAAAACAAATTTTGATAATGTTGTTTGTCGTAGATGGTACTACATATGAATTAATTTTGGAAGGTTGAAAACATGCAATATAATTATATTATATGTCTAGTTGGTATAGATTGTACTTTTTTATGTTTATTATTTATGTAATAAATAATTTGGTTCAGATTCATTTCATATGTTTGATGGGCTAAATGTATGTACTTTTATTATGTCCATACTTAGCATGTTTTATGCTTGATGATAGGAAGTAATCCATTTGAATTTGTTGGTTATATTTTTCATTAACTAAATCTCACATTAGTAGTACTAAATAAGTAGCGATACAGACTTCAATAGCTTACTTAGCATCATCAATGCAAGATAAGGCTAATCTAACAAAGTGGTGTGTATGAATTTGACTAATCCTACAGATCACTAACTATTTGATAACTTTGGTGAATGTAATGTGTAGTTAAACATTATAATTTCATATGTATGATTTACGTGTTTTTGTGATATCATGGTAGAACATATTTTTTATGGTACACATCATGTATTAGATATATTCTAGCACATGGGTACTAGGTTGTCTCTATGGATTATTGCATCATCGTGATCTACCCATTTGTGAAGGAAGGTCCATTCCCTGGTTGGGAGATTTTATGGGGTATTGATGGTTTATTAATGGTGTGGAGAAGTGCTTAAATGATGTTATCCCTCCCTGTAATAGTACTTTATTGGAGACTACACTTGAGATTACCATTGATACTCGATTTATTAAGACTCATGCACCATAAATCCTTGTATCTTGTATTATATTTATTATTGTGACATTGTTCTTGATGAATATGTAATATTTATACATTTTTACATTGACAGCAGTGGATGTCAAATTGTATCAATCGTGGCTAGAATTATGTAATTACTTTAAGGAATATATGTACTTATGTTTTACTTAATTAATTTCTAGTGATTAGTTACTAATTGGATTGTTACATACCTATTTTATGGTTAACATATTTAGTATACTTTTATTAGGATCACTAGTTAGATTCTCATGGTGAATTATAATGTTGAATACGTGGATTTTTTTTTTTTTTAAATTATGTTATTCTAGTAAATCCTAGTGGGGATGCTATAAGTTAAGAGCCAAGGAAGTAACTTTAGGGTTAGTTCCACATAAAAAATTTATTGTCAGTGTTTTTATAGCATCATAAATCCCTCATTTCCCTTGATTTATTATCATGTAAAATTTAATAGGCCTAGTTTTGATTCCATAGGAACCTCTAGTAGTTACATAGGTTGTAACTACACTCACCCCAATGACCTCTTCAGTTAGCAGTGCCACATCAACACATTGATATTAAAATAACCATGCATTTACATTTTATCACCAAAATAGATTTTTATGTGAATGTATAGTGTATTTTTATCTGAAGAGGTTGTTTTAAATATATACATGATGTATGCATATTTTTCATGATCCTAGGCCTAGTTCTACTTTTGAACTTCTAATTTTAGATAAAGATTTAACAGATGAGGCATCTCCATTCTATATATATATATATATATATATATATATATATATATATATATATATATGTATATATATATATATATGTATATATATATATATATATGTATATATATATATATGTATATATATATATGTATATGTATATATATATATATATATGTATGTATGTATATATATATCCTCCCAATTCCAAAGGAAGGAAATTTTTGACTACTAATATTAATAAGAAATTCTAATAAGTTATACTTAACTTGGTATTTGTGTGAAAATATTTATTCTTATCCAATCCTTTGGACTATATGGGACATGATATCATTATGTTATTTTATTTCTTTAATTCTATATGAGTTATTTTATTTAATACAGTTATTCATTTTAATCTACAATTGATTTGGGTATCTTTTACATGTGAATTATAATCCCCCTTTGTAGATGTGTAATAGCAATCTAGAAAATTTGACAACCTTCAATTTGTGCATGTTTAATTATATTGTGATTTGGTTCCCTTTGAATATTTTTTGTGTTTGATTGTTTATATGATGTAGTATCTTACATAAAATATTGGTCCTCTAATTTCTTGTCCTACTTTAGTTCAAGTGTTGGTCTTGAAGGGTTTTCATCTTGTGTAGTCTAAAACCTATTTTCTTTCAAACTTACCCTTCCTTTTTTATTTTATTTACCTCTAGTAGTTACATAGGTTCTAACTACACTCACCCCAATGACCTCTTCAGTTAGCAGTGCCACATCAACACATTGATATTAAAAGAACCATGCATTTACATTTTATCACCAAAATAGATTTTTATGTGCATGTATAGTGTATTTTTATCTGAAGAGGTTGTTCTAAATATATACATGATGTATGCATATTTTTCATGATCCTAGGCCTAGTTCTACTTTTGAACTTCTAATTTTAGATAAAGATTTAACAGATGAGGCATCTCCATTCTATATATATATATATATATATATATATATGTATATATATATGTATATATATATATATATATATATGTATATATATGTATATATATATATATATATATATATATATATATATATATATATATATATATATATGTATGTATATATATATATATATATATATCCTCCCAATTCCAAAGGAAGGAAATTTTTGACTACTAATATTAATAAGAAATTCTAATAAGTTATACTTAACTTGGTATTTGTGTGAAAATATTTATTCTTATCCAATCCTTTGGACTATATGGGACATGATATCATTATGTTATTTTATTTCTTTAATTCTATATGAGTTATTTTATTTAATACAGTTATTCATTTTAATCTACAATTGATTTGGGTATCTTTTACATGTGAATTATAATCCCCCTTTGTAGATGTGTAATAGCAATCTAGAAAATTTGACAACCTTCAATTTGTGCATGTTTAATTATATTGTGATTTGGTTCCCTTTGAATATTTTTTGTGTTTGATTGTTTATATGATGTAGTATCTTACATAAAATATTGGTCCTCTAATTTCTTGTCCTACTTTAGTTCAAGTGTTGGTCTTGAAGGGTTTTCATCTTGTGTAGTCTAAAACCTATTTTCTTTCAAACTTACCCTTCCTTTTTTATTTTATTTTGTAAATATTTCCCATTATAGTTAAAATCATCATCCTTTCACTCAATTAAAATAGACTTGGGTTGATTCATAGTCAAGTCACCCATAGTAAACAATTTTTATCATTCACCTCTATTCCACCAACAAGTTCATATAAAAATAAATACCCAATAACTCGTGCCTTAGAGTGAAGTATTTCATTTATCCTAAAATGTTAGAGGCTACCTCATAAGGTTACTAGTGTGTTCATAATACCCACATTAATAATACATGTAAATTGTCACTATAAGGAGGGAAACACATCCCTACCTTTATCATTTTTGATAAATATCCTTTCTACTTACACTAAAATTTCCTATAAGGTTAAAAAAAACTACCTTAGATGATAACTTTTTGTTACCACCTTTGGAAATCCATAATAAAACAAAGTTTGGTAAGGGATTCAGGAGAGAATCTAGAGCCCAATAACTCTTCCCAAGTAGGAAACCTCATCTTCCTATCCTCCCAATGGCCTAACAATAACTAAAAAAATTGAATAATCCTCCACCACCTCCACCTTAGGGTCCAAATTAGCTAAGAAGTTCAGCTATCAATGTTTCTAGAGTCATGAATGACTCATAAAAACCTAGATAAATATTTCCCTACTTTTTCTCCCTTGGGAGGAAGGAATGTAGATGAATATATTAAGGCCTTCAAAACTAATTTAGGGATATTGAATATAACTCACAAAGACTTAGATTGTATATTTTACCTTTCTTGTTATAATATGCATCTTATGACTGGTTCCTAAACATTATAAAATGTTCTATCGTAACATATCCTAACTACTATGATACCTTCTTGGCATAATTTAGCCAAGTCACTAGTTCAAGTGTTTTTTATTATCACTTTTACATCATGAGGTGAGATCCTAAAGAACCAATCTAAGATTTAAATTCCATATTTAAAAATATGTATAACAATATATATACTTCCTATCAACAAAATTATGTGTTAGCTCTCAAGATGTATAAAAATGTACTAGATCCCATCTCTATTGTGTTATTGTGTAGATCTATTGGAATTATTTCACTAACTTTGGATTATGTTGAAGCTATCAATATTGATAAATGTTGGAAGTAGATATTAAGATGGGGGTGAATCAGTAGAAAACTATGTTCATTAAGTTCTAAGACCATTCAAACATACATCAACTTGATCTAGCAACATTATCATTAAAGCATATAAATATAAAACATGAAACAAGAGCATACGTCATATGAACACATCATTTATATGGGAAAACTTCATGGGGCATAAAACCCACTATCACACTACTTTGAATACTTGACATATAATCAATGAAACAACCTTTATACTAGTACCAACTGATCAAGAAACACCCACCCCTCAATTTGGTCAAGCACCCACTTGCCCTTGAGCTAGCTCCACTAACAAAGAGGCTAAAACCCCCTAGGAAACTAAGAACCAACTCAACTACCTATAATATTATATCCACCTCTAATCTGATGTATTCTACACCTGATGATGGAATTCTCTTACTTTCACTCTTCTTCACCCTTTAATCTCTCTAGAATAGCCTCTAGGGCTTACTCACCCAACTACCCTCTTTTAGGTTATTAGGTCTAATGACATGTTTTTATACCTTCACCAATTTTATTAGATAATAATTTATGATATTATTCACTCTCTAATGGTCCTAAATGACTTGTACCTTCTCTTTTAAATGTTATCTCCTTGGCTTGGCTCCACACCTTTTCAACACTCACAAATAGGCCAATTAGGCATGTTATTTATATCATACACTCATCTAACCCATATTGATAAAAAAAAATGCTTTCCACACTTTTATTTATATTATTATAAGTATACAAACATGTTACATGGGTGATACACACAATTCATAGGTTGGCCATTACCTCAATATCCCAAATCCTCCATTAGGCCTAGTTGAGACCTAAAACAATTAGGCCTTTTAATCCACACATTACACATTAAAAATATTGGACCACATTAAACCTATATTAACACATAAAAAACATAAAATTACACTTTATAAGTCCCTTATATCATTCATATGGGCCCACATTACCTTAAACTCAAACTTACACCTTGATCCAAATAATTCTAGCCTTCTCACCAATAGGCCTAGAAACATAGTATTCTAAAAATAAAGCATAATATTAATTTTATAATTTAAAAAACTGAAATATTTAATTTAATATATCATATATGATCTCAAAAATAATATAAAATACATTTAGTTTAGTCAAATAGGTCTATAGACCACAAACTCTCTCTCCCAAAAAGACCACTCAGACTGGTCACATACAGTCAAAATATAGTCAAACCATTTTGACTGTATATATTTGATAAAAGACATATAATGACATAAAATACCTTATCATAATTATTTTGGACTTATATAACTACATAAAACTCATTTTATCTCCAACACTACTTAAATAACATCAAACTTACTCCTTCAAAATGACCACTCAGACTGCCTATAGCTACCAATAGTATAGTCATGTAGATGTTCATTTATATCACTTGAAAGAATAATTTTACAAAATATAATCCACGTTCATATCTTCTATGTGATCTCTATATCACTCTCAAATGATATTTCTCTTGTTTAAACATCTTTCATTGGTCTATCAGACCAATTCCTCATGTTACTATCTCATAGTATTCATTATTTAGAGAAGCCACTTTGAAAGCACTAATTCACATATGTTTTATAAAAATAAAAAATAAATAAATAATGTAACATAGTTCATAGGTCTAAAAACAAATACTTGAAATCATTTGATTCATCCCTACTCACTTGGAACACTTCCCTAAACACATATTCACTCTACCTAGATATTATTCATTATTTTCACTATTTTTAGATTTAAAGACTAGCCATATAGGAACATCAAAATTATTGAAATAGAGAGAATATATTGACAAACCAAATCCATATACCTCAATATCCAATGACTCTCATGTGTTGACTTAGTCAACCCTACCTACAACATCAATTTCTCTAGAAATAAGCTTCTTTCTATACCATCTATTGACTATCCTTAAAAAAAAACCATTTAGAGGTGACTTGAGGAGTCATATATATGATAAAATATTAAAAATTTGTCAATAAATTCATTTTTGGTCATTTATAGCAATTTATTTCCAATCAAGTCTCTATAAGGGTTTGTAAGCACAAAAAACTACTTATTTTCTTAACATTCATTCATAAAACTAAAGGCTTGGTTTCTTTGAAAAATGATCTTTTAAGATTATTATTACCCTTACTAAACACTCCAAAAGGATAAATTCACCATGAAAAATATACATATGCCAATGAGCATAAAAACTTTCTTTTCAACCTAGGAATACTTCATCTTACATGCATAAGTTCCCTTCCAACATTGTATCTTGATTTTTATTCATCATCAGTACTTAAAACTCGGTAAAAAATATTTGAAACACATTTTAATACCTCATTCCATTCTTAAAAGATCTCTTACATCTTATAATCTCACCTTGACCCTTTATTTTGACCACATTAGGTCACTATGCATAATAGATCTAGCACTACAAGTCAAACCTTGATATATAAATCATTTGGATCCTTCTTGTATTAAAATTAGATGATCATAAACATGTACTATGTACTCATGAAAATCTATATATCTTCTAACCTTCTTCTTCCTAGTGTCAACATGCTCAACATACTAGGATACTAGGCTTATGCCACTATATAAGGCCACCAAGCCTTATGCCAACACATTGTTCACATACTTGTCTTCTCTCCCTTGACCTTAAACAACATAAATAAGTTATATACAAGATGAAAATCCCCAAAAAATTCTTATCTTAGCTCTTATGTAACCACACCTACCTTACACAACTTTACGCTTAAACTCATGACATCACCACTTTATCATTACCTTTGACATCAAGCACACATGACATGAAGACTTTGAAATTAATGATAACATACCTAAAACAATCCCCCCCATTGTAATTTATGGAAACCTCTTATTTTACATCTCCCCCTTTTCCATAAATGATAAAGTAGACTAAACAACCACCAAACACTCCTTAACATTATGTATGTATTATTCAAATAACCATGGAAGCAAGAACACATAACTTTCTTGACAAGACTGATAAGGAACACCTCATGAAACTTAGTTCATACAAGCTGGAGAACATACCTTCATGCCATAGAGCTTACACATATCCTCCTAATATCATTCTTTCTTTCTTAACCAAACCTTATCTCTTACTCTCTCTTGTTTACTAGATCCTTAGACCTATTTATTTATAGATCAAACAAGCTCCCTCTTAGATTAATACCAGTAAGAATCCTCATACACATCTCCTCATTACTTCATCACATACTTCAAAGATCATTCAGTGTACCAACTTATTTACACTCTATTTTTTTTGGCCCAATCAAGACTATCTCACTCAAGTGAGAAAAACTTCTATATGATCCTCAAAATAACAAGCACCATAGCCAACATCAATCTTCAATATTTGACATAAAAACTTAGAACCTTGCTTATGATGACTTAGAATAAGTCATCCTCAAAGTATTGAGCCACTTTAAAATAAACTCAACATACGAACATGTTCCTTTAAGATATTATAAGGTCATATTTACGAATACTTTTTTAGACTCCTCCTCATTAATATAATAACCTTGTGATACTACAGGACATTGATTATTAACAAAACTTCATGAATACCCTCAAGGCATATACAACATGTCAACTCACTCTTAGAACAATATATCTAATCTCTCTAACCAACCATAAAAGTCATTAAGCCTACATAAATTAAAACTTCTCCAAAACCCTTTATGTAAAACATAGTCATACAAGTTTGTGAGTATGGTCTTCACAACAACAAACCACTCACCTTCATGATTTAAAATTCATTAAGACTCCAAACACTACTAAGCACCCTTATGAATAACATGCAATCAATACTAGGTCTTAGAGACATATTCAAACTAAGGAACCTATAATACACTTTAACATCTTCATATATGTAAAAATAATCTCAAAAATATATTAACATCATTCTCATATCATAATGGCATTGATCTTGAAAGATCAATTTTCAACTTTCATAGCCCTATTCTTTATTTACTAAGAAACCATCTGAGCTCAAACATGCATTACAAGCATGTCACCTACTAATGGAAACACTACATTTTATCCACCTAATTTTCACTTATATCTACATATCAAAACTTATACATTAGCATCATAAACATACACATTAGGGTTTATAGACATCAAACACTCAAGTCACTGCCTTTCACCTTTTGGACTAATTCTTCAAAACTCAAATTAAACTGATCAACCAAATTACATATACAAGATCTTCAAGAAATTAATAAAAAATATTTAGACAAGTAACCAATCATATTTATCTTATTAGAGCACCAAGCAACTCACATGATCATACATGTCTACCAATTACAAAGTTCTTCACACATAGTCACCTTCCATGAAGATTTTCTTTCTCAAATGAACACATTCAGATCTCTCTCAGAGCATGTATCAATACTATAATGAGATCAAATCATAATAAAATTATTATAACATCAAAATTAGATCATTATATGAGTTATAATCCTCTTTTACTCAAATGAGGTTCTCCATTTCAAACATAGATTGTAATAATCAACTTTGATCTACATTTGTTGCACCTATATGGATACTTGAAACCAACCACCACTGGGAGGATCTTCTACACTGATTCCTCTTAAAATTTATTTATTACCTCACTTTTATATGACTTCATCTATTACTTATACAAGCCATTATTTTCAAACTAGTTATCTTCACAAATTTGAATTTTTAAATCCCAACAGTCATATTTTCACATAAAATTGGCTAAGTATGGAAAATAGAGAAATATGCCTAGAAGGCCAACTTTGAACCACCATAACTCATGATAGGATTCATATTAAGACATTAAATTTGACATACATGAATCAGGAACAAACTTGAATTTTCTTATGACTCCTTCACACATGCAAATTATGATTTCATCAATTTGCCTACTCAATCTGATTTGACAAGAGAACAAAGATGAACTAGGAAACCAAAAAATCACTATAAGGTCTTATTATCACCTCCATAGGTACACAAAACTTTCTTGATGCCTTATATGACCTCTCATATCATCCTCAATTCCCTCTAAGACTTGTATTATTGTCATACACTCACAAAACATCCTTTTGACTTATTTGTTTATGTAAATAAGACATCATTGCTCCATGACCTTATGTGACATTCAAAATTCTTATGGTTGATATTATAAACTCAAATTATAATCATTAAAGCATGATAATACCTTTAAAACTTCATAAATATTTAGATATACCTCAAATAGGTCTCATACTCTAGGCTTCTAATCAAGCCAATGCCTATCTTTCTTGTTTTAGGTTTAGCTAATCAACAAACCAATTTCAATAAGATCTATTATTAAACTCAAATTTGATCTTAGATTTGGCTTCACAATAGTCCTTCTTATTCAAATTTTTTAGTGCCAATATGTAGACTATTATGAAAACATTAACCATTATCTTCACAAACTTAACCATCACTCCAAGTAAGATGTATATTATTTTTATCACACCTCAAGCTACTTAGGATCACCTGTAGGCTATCAAGCCTCCTCCAAAGGTCTAAATGTGATACCAATTCTTATACTTAGCTAATAATATGGGGGTTAAATCAATAAACAACTATGTTCATTCAATTCAAAAACCATTCCATCATACATCAGCTTGATTTAGCAACATTATCATGAAAGCATATACATATAAAAAATGAAATAAGAGCATACATCACATGAACACATCATCTATTTAGGAAAACCTCATGAGGGATAAACCCCATGATCACACTAATTGGAATACTTTTCTTATAAGTAATGAAACAAAATTTAGACCAGCACCAACTCATCAATGAGCACCCACCCCTTAATTTAGTCAAGTACCCACTTGACCTCTAGCTAGCTCCAACTAGCAAGGAGGCTATAACCCCCTAGGCAACCAAGCACCAAATTAGATACATATGATCTGATATTCACCTTTTATATGATGTCTTATACACCTTATTATGTACTTCTCTTGATTTCACTCTTCTTCACCCTTCAATCTATCTCAAATAGCCTCTAGGGCTTACTCATTCAACTAGCCTCTTCTAGGATTATTAGGTCTAATGACCTATTTGTCTAACTTCACCAAATTGATCAGATAATCATCTATAATATTATTTACTCTTTCTTGGTCCTTAATTACCTTTACCTTCTCTTTCAAAGTTTATCTCCTTCTCTTGGCTCCACACCTTTTCAACACTCATAAATAGGCCAATTAGGCCTAATATTTATATCATACACTCATCTAACCCATCTTGGTTGGAAAAAATAATTTACACACTTGTATTAATTTTGGTATAGGTCTCAAAACACGTTAAATGGGTGAGACACATGATTCATAAGTCATCCATTACCTCAATAGCCCAAATCCTCAATAGTTGAGACCTGAAACAATTAAGCCTTTTAATCCACGCAATACACCTTGAACCTATTAAACCACCTTAATCCTTTATTAACACTTTTAAAAAACCAAATTAAAGTTTAATATTTCCCTTATATCATTTATATGGTTCCAAATTACCTTAAACTCAAACTTACACTTTGAATTAAGTAATTCTAGCCTTCTCGCCAATTGGCCTAGAAACATAGAAAACACAATCTTCTAGAACTGAAGCATACTATTGATTTTTTCATATAAAACACTTAAAAAATTACTTAAATAGATCATAAATGACCTCAAAAATAATATAAAATACATTTACTTTAATCAAACAGGCCTATAGACATCAAACCATCTTTCCTAAAAAGACCACTTAGACTGGTCACATATATTAAAAAATAGTCAAACAATTTTGACTCTATATATCTGATCAAGGGCATATCATGACATAAAATACCTTATAATCAATTTTTTGTACTTATATAACTACATCAAACTCATTGTATGTCCAACACTACTTAAACAACATCAAGCTTACTCCTTCAAAATGACCACTTAGATTACCTATAACTTCCAACAGTACAATCATGTAGATATTCTTTTATAGAATTTGAAATAACACTTTAAAAAAATATAATCCACATTAATATATTATATTTTATATCTATATCACTCTCAAGTAGATATTTCTCTTGTCTAAACAGCGTTCATTCGTCTAACAAATTAATTCCTCATGTCACTATCTCATAATATTCATTACTCAAATAAGCCACTTTGAAAGCACTACTTCACCTATGATTTAGTAACATAGCCACTTAAAAAATAATTTAACATAGTTCATAGGTTTTAAAAAATTACCCCAAGTCATTTGATTCATCCCTACTCACCTAGAACACTTCCCTAAACACATATGCACTCTGCTTGGATATTCTTCATTATTTTCATTATTTATAGATTTAGTGACTAGCCATCTTGGATCATCAAAATGATTTAAATATATATCATATATATATATATATATATTTTAAAAACTCCATATACCTCAATATAAAGTCTTTAAATTCAAGCTACAATGCCACTCATGCATTTACTTAGTCAACCCTACCTGCAACATCAATTTCTATAGAAATAAGCTTCTTTCTATACCATTTAGTGACTATATTGACAAAAAAAAACCATATAGAGGTGATTTTGGGATTCATATATATTATATAATATTAAATCTTGGTTAACCAATCCATTATGGGTCATTTATAGTAAGTTCTTTCCAATCAGGTCTCTATAAGGGTTTGCAAGAACAAAAACTTACTTATCTTCTTAACATTTGTTCATAAAGCCAAGGGCTTAGTTTCTTTTCAAAATGCTTATGGATAATTATTAGGACCCTTCATAAACTACTCCAAAAGGATTGTTTCACCATGCAAACTATACGCATGCCAATGAGCATCAAAACTTTCTTCTTGAGCTAAGAATCCTTCATTCTGCATGCATGGGTACCCTTCCAACATTGTATCTTGATTTATCTTCATCCTCAGTACCTAAAACTTGGTCAAAAAAATTTAAAAAAAAAATTAATACCTCATTCCATTCTTATAATATCTTTTCCATCTTAGAATCTCACCCTAACCCTTCATTGGGACCACCTTAGGTCACTATGCATAATAGGTCTAGAACTACAAGTCAAAATTGGATATAAAAATCACTTGGACCCTTATTGTATTGAAATCATATGATCATAAGCATTTCATATTTAATTTTGATAAGACATATAGCTACCAACATTCTTCTCCCTAGCCTCAACATGCTTAACATACTAGGCATATGCCACTATACAAGGCTACCAAGCCTTATACCAACAGACTATTCACATATTTGTCTTCTCTCCCTTGACCTTAAACAACCTAACATGACAAGTCTGAAAAAATTCTTACCTTATCTCATATGCATTTAAACCTACCTTGCAAAACTTCAGGCTTAAACTCATGACATCAAATCACACATGAAACCAAGCCTTTCCCTGACCCCATTTGATCTTGGCTTAGTTTTTCCAATTATCACTCCAATCATAGGTTTGAAACAAAACACTATATCCAATAACCATAACCACATATACATCCAAGGTGCCTTTGACCCATGCTCCACCTAATCAACACCTTGGCTTACTGAATAATTATACATTTGCCTCCAAATAACAAGGTAAGTGTGAGCCCTTGATCCCAATCAATAAATCTACTACATAAAGTACTAATTTTGATTGTAAAAAGACAAAATTTTATTCAATCTAGAGGATGCTAAAAAAATTTAATTAACATGTTTCTAAACATGTATAAATACATGGGTGATGTAGGTAGGTATAATACTAACTATAATTTTGGGTTCCAGAGATATAATAGATCTTTCATTAGTTTTGGATAAAATCAAGAATATAAAGTCCCCTCTAATAAGATACCTTACATAAATATCATAGATGTTGATCTTCTAAACTAGTGTTGAGTTAATAAAACTATACAACATGGAGAGTTATATTATATCGAGTTATGCATTATTTTTAAAATATTTCATCAATAGGTAGATAGGCAAGAAAATTTTTCACACCAAAATGAATCATCTTCCTCTAATAATTTGGGCCATCCCATCACATTGATGGTTTTAAAAACCTATGAAACTCCATTCCCATAAAAGGGTGATATTAAACTAGTGGATAATACAGATAAGATCTATGCCTTATAGTGGTATAACCAAGCCAAGAATAATCATAATCTAAGGATTAAGTAACCTATGACTACTTTAATAGCTCTAGATTATACTACTACTCCTCCTATATATCTAAAAGATAACATCAATCCACAACCTCTATGAAGAGATGAGCATTTGAAAATTACACAATCCCCTAATAAAGGGGGATACAACATTGTTGAAGATATGAAGAAATCAAGGCTAACATCAGTCTATGTAATTTAGTCCAAATCATTGAACATTAGGAAATATTACTCAAAGCTTTAACTAAAATGTCCTCCTATAATAAATCAAAGGTTTCACATGTGAATGTGATGTTATATAAATACAAACCAAAAGTACCACCTTTTTTGTAGACTATCATAATATTTAGAAAGAATTTGCACAACCATCTAGTTCATTATAGAGCATCATCCAATGTGATGCCAATAATTGTATGCCAAAAACTAGGTCTAACTCCTAACAAGTCAAAAAGAGTGATTATTAAACTATATAAATCCCATATCCCATGTGTTAGATAATTAACCATTGTGCACATCCAGTTGGTGTCTAAACCATGTGTGTAAAAGACTATGGATATATTGTTCATTGACATTCCAAAATTTTATGGCTATTGATGTGTAGGGATTGGTCCAAAACACTTAATGGATGCATTGCCACAAATTTGTCACACATGTGGTTTTCGTATAAGGGGATACTCAGCTAAATCTGAGTGGACCATGAACCCAAAATTAAACACATAATCACTAAGTACAACACCGCAAATAAAAAGGTAGACTTTATGTCTTCATATGTAAGTATGTACACATTGTGCACCAAATAGGAAAATGTATTACATGAACAATAACTTGAAGGTTATTCTCAGCTATTGACACTCTATTTTTATGGATATAAGTGAAAACAAGGTTTAGGTGTTAGTGTATCCCTCATATATATATAAGGGAAGTAGTATCTAGCATTTCATAGGTTATAATTCCCATGCATAAATAATAGGTCTGAGTATGAAGCTTTAATCCTTTATCTCCAACAAAGTATAGGTCTTTATAAATTTTTAGTTGGTTGTAAATTAGATGAAAAATAAATACCAATGCAAACTCACTTATTTAAATAAATACAAGCATTGATCCTGAGACCTAATTAAATATTTGATTGCTTCAACATCGTAGCTATTCCAAGAGAAGAAAACTAGATGGCAGAGTCACTGGTAACTTTAGATTTGGAACCACTACAAGAGTCAAAAATATAGATATTTTATATGTAATTATTTCCCTATCCTTTTGTTCTAGATAATATAGACCATTTTTAGGTGTTTGAGGATGATCAACAAATTGTGTAATTCCTTACTAATTCTAGAGCCTTTGAGTCTCAATTGATAGTTGAAAAGGATGTTGAACCTATACAAATTAAAGATATACTATAAGAGGGTATTCTATATATGAAATAAAATTTCATCCCTATAGTTATGGTTTCTTTAGATTGTGTCTTCGATATTGATCCACAATCTCATAATCAAAAGCAATTCAAGACAACCAAATCTAAGTTCACCAAAGAAAACTTAGGGACTAGTCAACATCCCCAATATATGAATGTGGGTATCAAATACATTGATAATGAAAATAATATACTCAAGAAATTACTCGTAGACTATAAGGATTCATTTCATGGATGTATGATGACCTAAATATCTTTGACCCCAAGGTAATCACTCATACAATCCCCCTTAAACTTAATCATATGCCTTTTAGGCAAAGATAGAGACCAGTGAATATAATTATGGAACCTATTATATAGGTAGAATTTTATAAACTCTTAGGTGCTAAAATCATATTTCTAATTAGGCACTCAACTTAGGTAGCCAACCTAATATCAGTCAGAAAGAAAAATAGGGAAATCAAAGTATGTGTTGACTTCATGAACCTAAATAAAGATTTAGAGAAAGATAATTGTATTCTACCTTATTTGGATGAGTTGATTAAAGTGGTGAGTGGATCAGATATGATGTCATTTTTTGATGGTTTATTTTTTATAATTAGGTCCTAGTTGAAGTAGAAGATAGGATGAAGAGTGCATTCACACCAAGTGGGGAAATTTTGAATATAAAAGGATGTCGTTAGACCTAATCAATGAAAGAAAAAACTTACATAGATCAATTTATTTTACCTTATAGGGGTTGGTTGTTAAATATATCATCATATACATTAATGATCTCACTATTTTTTTAAAAAAAATTGAGCTGATCATGTTAACCAATTACATAGAGTATTTCACAAATGTAGAAAATATGGGATCTACCTAAACCTAAAGAAGAGTATCTTCAGAGTCACTAAAGGAAATTTTTTGGTCCATATTATCACTAAATATGGAATTTTAATTGAAATATATATATTCCAATCCATCTCCAAGATAACACCTCCCAATAGTAAAAAGAAGCTAAAGTCATTTTTTGGAATGATCAACTTTGTTTGAAAATTCATTTATGGTTTTGTCAAAATTGTCAAACCATTAAATGCTATGTTGAAATAAGATGTAAAGATAGAGTGGATGGTATAAACCCAAAATGCCTTCAAAGATATCAAAAATTATATTTCTGAGGCCCCAATTCTAATAAGTTTAGATTTAAATAAACAAATTTAACTCTATTCATTTGCTTTAGAGCATACCACAATTGTTGTATTAACATAAAGGGTGGAAGGTAATGAACATCCCATTTATTTAATGAGTACCAATATGAATGATGTTGAACTAGTATATTCCATGATATGAAATTAAATTTATGCCCTGATTAAAGTTTTTAATAAATTTAGGAAAAACATTTTGCAAAATAAAATGTATGCCATTGTTTTAAACCCAACTGTCAAACTTATGTTGGGATAGAATGAATTTTATGAAAGGATAGGTAAAAGGATGGAAAATTTATAAGAGTTTAATCTAGATATTAGACCTACAAAAATGGTAAGAGGAAAAGATATTGTTTAGTCAAAAAAACTCAAATAGCTGGAGGTGAATGATACTCTCAAATCACCCATTACTTATTCATGAGTACGTGACCTCCTAAATTAAATAGAGAATATAAATTAAATATTGGGATTAAATAATCCCACTACATGATAAAAAATGGAATCCTATATAGAAAAACTATGAAGGCATTTATCTCATATGCATGTCAAAATAAGAAGATAAAGATATCATGTATGACTTGCACTAAAGAATAGGTAGTGGACACCCATCAAGTAATACCACTACTCATAAGATTTTATGGATATAATACTACCAAAACAAACTATTTAATGACACTCATTATCACATCAAAACTTGTCATGAATTTTTTATATTTACTAAAAGAGAAGTGAATGTTTCCATGCCTTTACAACAAGTTATTGAGGGATGTCCCATTACCCAGTGGGGTCTTGATTTTATTGGGATAATAAACCCTAAATATTAATTAAGACACAATTTCATCCTTATAGCTATACATTAATGCATTAGATGGATATAACAAGTATCAACAAAAAATTCTAAAGTAATTGACATCATCAAATTTTTGGAAGAAAATATAGTGACTAGGTTTGGCACCTCCTTTTCCCTAGTTTGTGATAATGGTCCATATTTTTAATCATATAAATTCACAAAATGGGATTATGATAATTAGATTACAATGAAATTATCTTAAAATTAATATCCATAAGGTAATAGATTAGTTGAATCCAATAATAAAAATATGGGATATGCCATTAATAAATTGTCATAAGATAAACCATGATAATGGCATCTCTTTTTACAATATGCATTGTGCACTGACAAAACTAGAAATAAAAAAGCTCTAAAAGCTTCACCTTTTGTATTGGTACATGTCCAACAACCAATTTTTCATATAACTCTCATGATACCAACATATAAATTCATACAAGAGTATATGGGTGAATATGAAAGAATATAGTCCAAGTTATTAGATATAGTCCAAATGGAAGATGTAAGAAATAAATCCCTACACATATTCAATAAACATGAAGATATTATCAAGCAATGGTTTGATAAAATATTCAAAATCAAGGCCTTCATTATTTCAAACCTAGCACTTTTGTTGGATAAATCCCATGAAAATAAGGGATAGCAAGATGAGTTCACTCCCCTATGGTTTGGACTAAATTATATATCATAAATCCTTGGCAAAAATGCCTTTAGATTAAAAGACCTTCAAGGTAATGACCTCACCTTTCTAGTCAATGAATAGTTTTTGAAGCATTACATCATGACTGATCCAACTAGAGATACATCAGAGTGAACTATAAGTAAAACTAATTAGAAGTATGGTAGATTAGTTGTTATGGTTTCTAGGTTAGTTTTTATGCTTTTTTTTGTTATATTTCTTATTTTCAGCATTTTGTTTTTAGTAGATTAGTCGTTATGATTTCTAGGATAAATTCTTAAAATGCATAACTATATCACCAATTGGTTGAACTAAAAGTATGAAGATATGTCAAAAAAATGGATGAATGTGAAAAGGCAACATTTGTCTTCAAATAGATATATTTTGAAAGTACATGATTATTTGGTATTGATGTATATATTGTGACTAAGCTGAGTTTTACTTAGATCTAGTAAATTTAATAAGTTTCAGGGACTTGTTTTCATATATTCATGCAAATTTTAAATTTTTTTCTATTTTTGAATATTCATTTCATTATTACATTCTAAAACTTGGATACTAAATAATAAAACATAGAAATCAGTATAAATTGATAGCGACATATTGAAATATAAGTTTTGTTATTCATACAACTAGCCAATGGTGGTCCCCAACCCTTTCTTCTATCTATGTTTCTAAATAAGATATCAAACTAATTAAATATGGGTGATTTGAGTAACCTCTTCCATGGCTATGGATTTATATATGGTAATAAAGTAAGGCTTTGAGTGAGACCATATGTATCTCTATTAGGTTTATGGATGCCTATATAGTACTAGAGCAATACTAGGTCTCCTTATTATTACACAATTAGAAGTCAATTTAAAACATACAATGTTTATTCATCTCTCAATTAAAATTTTCATAACCAAGGAAACTTTATCTCACTATACCACACATGAATCTAAAAAATTAAAATATTAGTTTCTTTATTCATCTTTTGAATGTAGAAAGCGAATTAGCGATAGAAACATTGTGGCACGCCTGGTGGGACCCTTCTAGGACCCTTCTTACAGCCAATCTCTAATCTAGCTCTAGATTTATCGCTAATTTTTCTATCGCTAATTCGCTTTCTACATTCAAAAGATGAATAAAGAAACTAAAGAAATGGACAAGGCTAGAAGTACTTGGATAAAGATTGCGCACCGTAATCCAGACGTTTATGGGCACCCTTCTTTAGCTGTGGAGGAATGACACCTGTAAAGAAAAAGAAACTTCGACAAGAAAATGTTAGATGGATAGGCAATGGGTTGCCAAGCGAAAGCTTGTTCCTGAAAGTGTGAAAACTTCCTCAAGGGAGGTCAACCCACTGATAACAGACAGATAAAAGACTAAGGAAATACAGAATGCCAGAATACAGAAGTGATAAACAAATTAAAAAGGAAAGAAAAGACCAATGATTACCTAAATGGAGCTGTCAGGCTGATGACAGTTGCCGAGGTCGGGAATGTTGTCGGCGTCGGTCATATGGTCTGCTGACTTCGGTTATCTTGCCGATGTCGGTCGGGGAAGTAATCGGCGTCGGTCGGGGCAATGGCCTGTAGTCGGGTCAGGTCAGGTTTCTGGACTGTGGACAGGTCTGGTTTGTGAACAGGGTCGAGACAGAGTTTAGGGATGACTTTGAATGGACTGGGGAATGGTCTGGTTTTGATTAGGTGCCCTATACAGGGTCTTTGTTGGCAGGAGGGATGAGGGAGTTGTCTGGGATTGTACTGAAAGGATGATAGGTGAAAGGGAGATGGATAGAGGACAGGGCCTGAGAAGGCTTTTCAGCCTCTCAGGGGGTAGGACAGAGGGAGTGGGAGACAGCAGATACCAAATAACTGAACACTAAAGAAAAGAAATGAAATGAAATAACAGACTGTGCTTACCATTTTAGCTTGCTGAATGAAGAGTGGAAGAGCTGTTGTTGAGGCCATAGAAGACTTAATCTCTGCTCAAGAATCCCTGCACCTGTTGCTGCTATTGCATGAGGTCCAGAGGGAGAAGAGTAGAATGCCAAAATGCCAAGAGAATTCAGTTTGTGAGCTCAAGGGGCTGGGGGCTGGAATGGATGCAGAAAGGAGTCTTGAAGGCTGCTGACGCCGGCAGGATCACCGACGTCGGCTGAAGGGTCACCAACGTCGGCAGTGGCAGAATGGGGGCAGAGACTAAAAATAGCCTCTGCCCATTCTTGCACGCCGTCGGGCGAGGGATTGTGGGAAGAACGGTCATGAGGATGCTTAAATGGGCGCGGGAGGAAGATAATGAGAAGATTTGGCATAATAAAGGCTAGGAGGGAGGTGGAGGGATCCAAGGGAGGATCCAAGGTGGCAAGGGTGAGGTGGAAAGGGGGCCACTTAATTCAAATATTTAAGTTATTTTAATCAAATGAGTGGAGGGGACTAAGACCAAGGGTTAGGATATGGGTTTGAGGTGGACAAGGGGGGAGAACCAAGGTGCAGACACATTTGTGGTGTCTACATTTGCCCCTTTTTGTCTTGTTGGTTGTTCTTGACGAACTGAAAGACAAAAATAGGAGTTGGTTGCCCCAGGAAAAGAATGAGGTGTTCCCCCCTCATAGCGATAGTCGAGAGAAGGGAACTAGAGATCGAGTGTCGATTTGACAGAGAGATGGATAGAAGAGTGTGAGCAAAAACACTGCAATAGTCATGATTGCGCGTATGCCACTTCACGGGATGGTCGGGTCAAATTGTCGCATGTTGAGGGTCAAGGAGTGCCAAAATTGAAGTAACCAGGCCCTAGCATTTAGTCGTCTGCTAATCGGGTTACTCAATCTAAGCTGAAGCTCTAAATGGTCATCGTGTTCCAGGTATCCCAAGCTCAGGAAGTGCTCCCAAAAACACGAAAATGCCACAAGTAGTAGGGATCAACTGGCTTGCGATCCTATACTTGCAAAGGGTCAAAAATAGTCTGCGAACAATTCTACTAACCAGCCGTGAGGTAGCACACACGTAAAAACAACCAAGGCAACATTGGCTTGGAAGTAGTCGAAGGTCGAAGGAGATACGCATGATCTCCAATGGTCATTGGTCAAGGGGATGGATGGACGAAAGGATGTGGCCGAGCTAACCTCATAAAACATCATGTGATCTGAGTGCTACCTACATAGCCCTTGTGTGAAGGGCCTCAGGCCAATGTAGTTCTCCCTAAAAGGGAGGAATGGTCAAAGAAAATGATTGGTCTTGGTCAAAGTTGATGGAGTTGGTCGTGATCAAAGTCACAGAAGAGAAGGTTTGTCCATCAAAGAGATGAACAAACGGGGGTGGTCGAGCTAACCTCAGAGGATGTGTTATCTGAGTGTTGCCTACATAGCCCTGGTCATAGGGCCTCAGACCAATGTAGTTCGGATGAATTGAGAAGATTGGTCGATGATTAGATGTGGTCAAGTGTCGAAATGATGAGGGTAAGATGAGGATAAGATGATGCTACAGATGGTGTATTCTGTAGAATTGGTCAAGAGTCTTTCATCCCTAGCAAGTTTCCATAGTCGTGATGGATGTATGCTAAAAATGAATGGAGGTCTATTTATGCTTCAGCAAGTATTGGTTTATGCTTAACATAAATTGGGTTTGGTCGATAGTTTCCATGTGTATTGGTGTCCATAGAAACTATGTGAAATGGACGAGGATGATGTCTGATGCCATGAGGATGAAAAATAGCTTGGTTTGAGTTGAGTCGACAATTGATGTGGTTAAATGTGACCAAAGTGTAGAGAAAATGTGAAAGGTGAATCGCTCTTTCATTGACAAGGACCAGAAAGGGAGCATAGATAGGGGTTATTAGAACAAAAGCCCCGTTCATGCATTACGTCGTTGACCAGTGTTGTATTAGAACGGTAATCAAATCACTTTGACATTAAAGTGAGCTCGAAATCCCCTGAGCAGGTGATAGGAGGAGGATAGGGTAACCCAGTTTAAGAGCAGGAATAACCTTGCCCCTTTTTATAGGAGACCCTGAGACAACTACAAGCCAAGTCCATGACTCGTTTTTTTTTTTTTTTTTTTTTGTTTTGTTTTGGTGCAGACTGATCGATGCGGGAAGTCTACATAGAGATGTCATTTGATTTATGGTCATGTTGCGAAGCTGATCAATGTGGGAAGCTTCTAAGAAAGGTTGTTGTTTATAGCAAGATTTAGTCATAGCCATCCTTCGAGGGAGTGGTCTATATTTTTGCTTTATATAATGTTTGAATAGCTATCCTTCGAGGGATCAGTCTATTAGCTACAGCAATGATAGTACAGTTGTCCTTCGAGGGAGCAGTCTGTCTTTTTGATTTGATTTTGTGACCTTGGATTATGTTTTGACATCTTGATTTTTTTTTGAGTCATGGACAAGACTGTAGAAGTTCAAGGATGCCCTTTTATTAGGACAAAGCATCCATGCATCATAAAAGGGTTGTAGAGGACTTGTTAAAGGGGAATAGGGTTGAAAGGAATGAGGATTAAGAGGATGAGGATTGCTCAAGGGATGAGCTCAAGTTACGTGTCAAGTAGACGAGTACTCGACTAACAGAAGAATGGTCAAAGATGCAACGCATTAAGAGGCTCAGGTTCTGGCCGTCCATCGAGGGAGGATAGACGATAAGTCCCTGACCCATACTTGTGCATGATGATAAAAGGTCCAAGCCAATTGGGGGCGAATTTGCCTCATTTACTTCACTCCATATTGGTCACGTGCTAATTCTCTTTGAGGATGAGGTCTCCGATGTTGAAATCTCATTCTCGCAGATTTTTGTCATAGGCTCGCTTTATGCGACTTTGGTAGACATGGAGATGATTGAGGGCAGCAAGACAGTGCTCGTCAAGTAACTCAAGTTGAGCTAAGCAATCTTGACGAAAGTCATCATTGGAAAAAATGTCATGCAGGGAGATGTGAAGAGACGAGATCTGTACTTTGAGAGGTAAGATAGCCTCCATTCCGTACATGAGGGAGAAAGGAGTAGCACCCGTAGAGGTTCGGATGCTAGTGCGGTAGGCCCACAAAGCGAAGGGAATATGAATGTGCCAATCCCTTCTTGTGTCATTGACCACCTTCATGAGAATTTTAGTCAAAATTTTGTTGGAAGCCTCAGCCTGCCCATTTGCTTGTGGGTAGTAAGGTGAAGAAAAGCTAAGTTTGATGCCAAATGAGTCACATAGTTTTTGGACAGTCTTCTTTTTGAAGGACTTGCTGTTGTCGGTGATGATTTTGTGAGGGACACCGAAACGATAGATGATGTGGCTGCAGATGAAGTCGACAATTTTGTCGGCTTTTGTGGAGACAAGAGGAATGGCTTCCACCCACTTGGTGAAATACTCAGTGGCAGTGATGATGGACTGATGATGAAGAGACGAGTGAGGGTTAATCTCACCGATGAGATCTAAGCCCCACTGAGAGAAAGGCCATAAATCTTGAGCAACTTGTAAGGTGTGGCTGGGGAGATGAAGCAGGTTAGAGTGTTGCTGACACTTGATGCAACGCCGAACATAGTCACTACAGTCTTGATGAAGGGTGGGCCAATAATAACCCAGGCGAAGGATGCACTTGGCAACCGAGTTCCCACTAAAGTGTCCACCACAAATCCCATCGTGGACTTGTTTTATGTCTTGAAAAGCTTCAGTGGAGTTTAGACAATGAAGAAGGAGGCCATCAAAGCCTCACTTATAGAGAAGACCCCCTAGCATGGTATAGCGAGTTATGCGCTTGATGAAAGCTCGCCACGCATTGCTAAAGAGGTTGGGAGGAGTGATAGAAAGAGACAAGTAGTCCACTAGTTGCTTATACCAGTCATCTTGTGGGCTAGAATTGACAGTGTTGATATGGTTGATGTGAGGGGAGATGTATGAAGGAAAGGGTACACGATGCACCGTGACAAAAAGTCGAGATGACGATGATGAAGACGGGATATGCGAAGCAAGAGAAGCCATGGTGTCAGAAAACTTGTTCGTAGAGCGTGGAACAGTCTGCAAGAGATAATGGTCAAAAGATGCCAAAAGAAGGTCAGCACGATTTTTATACCTCTACAAAACTTTGTTTTTACAGAGGTATGAACCGTTAACTTGATTGACGACGAGCTGTGAGTCACTGAAGATGTTGATAGACTTGATGTGGAGGGAAAGGGCAGTCTGAAGTCCCAAAATTAAGGCCTCGTATTCAGCCATATTATTGGTACAATCAAAGTCAAGCTTGAAAGATAGAGGCATGGGCTCCCCTTTGAGTGGGATGAGGATGACCCCCGCACCCCCACCGAGTTGACATTTGGAGCCATCAACGAACATGGTCATTTGGTAGACGGTGTCATCGGTGGAAAGTGTGGCGATAGATTCATCAGGGAACTCACACTATGAAGGTTGGTTGTCGAGAAGAGGGGCATCTACCAGTTGGTCAGTGATGGTTTTCCCCTTGATAGATTTCTGCTGGATGAATTCGAGGTCAAACTCAGTGAGCAGCATGAGCCATCGAGCCATACGTTGATTCTGATATGGCTTGGAGTGCATATACTTGAGAGGGTCGGTGTGAGTGACAATAAAGGTTTTGTGGTTGAGAAGATAGTGGCAGAGCTTGGTAGTGGAAAAGACTAATGCCAAATAGAGTTTCTCAGTATGAGTATACCAAGTTTCATAGTCGACTAGTGTTTGGCTGATGTAGTAAACCGCTTGCTCACGATGATGCTCATCTTGATGCGCGATCATGGCACCTAACGAATGGTTGGTGGCAGAGATATAAAGGTAGAAGGGTTGGTCATCTTTAGGTGGAATGAGGACTAGTGGAGAGACCAGATAGATTTTGAGGGCTTCAAAAGCCTCTTGACAGTCCTCATCCCATTTAAAGGAGATGTCCTTCTTAAGGAGATGATGAAAAGGTTGGCAGCGGTCTGAAAGCTGCGAGATGAAATGGCAGATGGACTGGAGCTTCCCTTGTAGACTGCAAAGCTGCTTGAGATTGGTCAGGGGTGGCATTTCAAGGATAGCACAGATCTTGGCAGGATCTATCTCGATGCCACGGAAGAAAATGATGAAGTCGAGAAGCCTGCCTGAGAGGACCCCAAAGACACATTTCTTGGGGTTAAGGCAAACATTGTATTGAAGAAGGCGAGAGAAGATGATTTTGAGAATGGTCAAGTGGTTGTGGCGAAGCTTGGACTTGCCGAGAAGGTCATCCACATAGTCCTCCATGATTTTGTGGAGGAGATCGTGGAAAATGTAGGTCATGGCGCACTGATATGTGGCACCAGCATTTTTCAAGCTAAAAGGCATGACTCGATAGCAAAAAGTCCCCCATGGGGTGATAAAGGTAGTCTTGTGCTGATCTTCCAGTGTGATCAGGATTTGATTATATCCTAAAAAACTATCCATGA
Source organism: Torreya grandis (assembly GCA_037957365.1). NCBI lineage: Eukaryota > Viridiplantae > Streptophyta > Pinopsida > Cupressales > Taxaceae > Torreya > Torreya grandis. The sequence goes on from JARHVA010002926.1 coordinate 2,077,759, forward strand.
GAGATAGCATCTCATGGCCGACCGTGAGATCAACAAGCTGGTCAATGTTAAGAAGAGGAAAGTCATCTTTGGGACAGGCTAGGTTAAGGTCGCGATAGTCCATGCAGATCTAAATCCCCCCAGTTGCTTTAGTAACTAGGACGATGTTAGAGACCCACTGCGGATAATCGATGGGCTGGATGAAGGAGACAGAAAGAAGGTGCTGAAGCTCCTCTTTGACAAGGAACGCAACGGAAGGATGCATCTTTCGAAGCTTTTGCCTAATAGGCTTAGCCTCTGGTTTGGTGACAATGTTATCGGTAGCAATGGTGGGGTCGATGCCAGGTATGTCACTATAAGTCCAGGCAAAGGCCTTGCTATGGTCGAAAAGGAACTGGGTATAGTCAAGCTGCTCCTGAGCATCTAAAGATTGGCCAATCTTTAAGACGTGAGGAACATCAAAAGAAGGGAGGTTGATGTCAATGGTTGATTCATTTAACATAACCTGGGTCTCGAAAGGGAGGGAACGTTGGATGAAAGAGTAATCGGCACCCATGTAGGAAAGGATGGCGTCATCGTCAACATAGTGGACAGTGTGAATGGTTGCCGACTCATCCTCTATCATGTTAGGAAAGATGAGAGGGAGAGATCTGGACACCCCATTGAGCTGATAGGTCAGGGGTTCTAGGCGGATGGTGTTTATGGAAAAAAACTAGGAGGGATGGAAACCACTGACTCCATAGGTGATGAAGGAGAAATGGGTGAGTTTGGAGGAGATTGGTCAATTGTTGGCTCGGGACAAAGGTCAGAAGGAGCCTAAGTGGGGTCATGATATCCCAGGCCATACCATTTCTTGGCATCATCATCATTGAGTGGCTCAATGGGCTGATGGGAGCCCTGCTCATAACGTCCAAAACTAAAACCCTTCCATGCACACCTGTAAAGGTAAGTGTGTGTGAAGGCGGGGTTGCCAAGAAACGAGAAATCTGATGTGAAAGGTTGGGGTGAAGAGAGGGAATTGTCGTTGGTAGGAGCTTGATTGAGCCCCCCATAGACAAAGTTGGTTCGGAGGTGAGGAGGACCATAAGGCACGACCATCCCGATCTGATGGTCGTAATTGGGACTGAAATGAAGGTGTCCATACTCTTGCGGAGTTTGGAACATGTCTAGGGTCAACAAGCGATATTCCTCAAGTGATAGTCACTGGAAGATGTCTTCCATGGGGTCTTTGGTCAGCGCTTGAAGAGGAGGGGTGAGGGCAACCGCTGATTGCGAACTAGTCGAAGCTTTCGCAGATGGAGGCAGTGTCAGAGTTGACGGCTTGATGGGAATGAGGACATCATTGGGACGGTAAGTTGTGTTGCAAGTCTTGAAGGGTGAAGGGTCAGCAGGGATGGTGTGGACTTGCCCGTCATGCTCAAACTTCACACAATGGTGCAGGGTAGAAGGGACACAGGCCATGGCACGGATCCAAGGTCAACCCAGTAGAATATTGTATTGAAACTCTCCTTCGATGATATAGAAGAGCTCCGGGACTATGCGTGGACCAACGCGAATGTGAAGGATGACTGTGCCAATGGTTGTGGCGGTGGTGTCATTGAAAGAGTGTAAGATCACGTCAGTTTTGGAGACATAATTCTTGGGAAGAGCCAACTGATCAAAGGCATGGGTAGAGATTATGTTGATGCTAGCACTACCATCGATCATAATGCATTTAATGCGTGTCTGATCAACATAGGCAGTGATGAAGAGGGCGACATTCTGATCTTCCATGTTAGATGTGGGAATCTCAGAATCACTGAATGTGATGGAGGCGACAGGAGATAAAGAATGGACAAGGGCAGCGAGTGGTTGGGGGTCCTCAGGTTGGACCTCCACTGCCTGCAAGGCTTGGATGAGGGCTTGACGGTGCTGAGGCAAGGTTTGGATAATGTCATAAAGAGACATCTTTACAGGCGTCTGGTGAAGCTGCTTCAGCATGGAGTCGTGAATTGGCCCAGAAGAAGAAGACGAAGAAGGCTGGGATGTGCCAAGGATAGAAATTTTAGGCTTGGGCGCAAGAGGTGGCTTGACAAAGGGATAGGTCCAAGGAATGGCAGCTTTTTCTTTTGCCTTGTCCTTTTGTGACCTAGTGGTTATACGAATAGCATTAATTTCAAAAATAGGAGGTGAAGAAGGGGTCATGCCTTGCTGGTGAGATGTTGACGTGTTTGAAGAGGTTGGATGAGAATGAGCTGGGGTCTGGTTAAGAGTGTCCTCAAGGAGAAGAGTGTCCTTCTCCATATAGTGGTGGATGATGGCCTTGAGGGCACAGCAGGTCTCGATATCGTGTCCTGGTGTATGATGATATAAGCAAATTTTTGTGTCGTCGAACCAGGAGGGCTTGGACCCGAGAGGTTAGAAAGGCTTGATGGGTGGAAGGGTTATGTTGGAAGTCTGTAGAAACCAGTGCAATATCAACGAGTATGAGCCCACTAAAGGGTCTATGCTAGTTGATATGCGCACGGCCGGTGACTTTTGCTTAGGCAAAGTTAGAAGAGGTTTCCGTACCACCTTATGGGTTGATGGTGCAGTGACAGGCGAAGACGACAATTTCTTGGTGATTGGTACCACCTTTTTGGGAGAGGGACAGCTGGAGGTAGGCAGAGGAAGCAAAGGAGGCAATGAGTTTTGATTGGAGGCCAGAGTGGGAAGGATTCTAACCAGGGTCGAAGGATGGGGGCCCAAAATGGATGGCGATGGTGACGGGGAAGGAGGCATTCACTTTGATGGTCTGGCAGTCTTCTTTGACTTGGTTGGAAGACTACTACTGGTCAAGGTCTGGTCTAGGTCCACCTTCACTTGCGAGTGAGTGAGGGTGGAGATAGGATGAACGCCAAGTGACTTGATAGGCTTAGACGAGAGAGATGCAGGTTTCGGTTTTGACAGGTTTGGTTGAGGTTTGAGAGTCTGGTCTTTGTCAAGAGTCTGAAGAGATTCTGCCTTGGGAAGATTAATAGCATGTGATGAGAGGGCACGGGTATGTTGAAGGGCTTTAAGACACTCCCACAACACCTGAGGCATCACTTTCCTTGGAGGGAGAAGTTCAATTTTCTCCACTAATCGAGAAAATGGCTGAGAAGAAGATGTTGATGGTTGCGGGGTTGAAGATGAGATGGGTGTAGCAGTCTTAGAGGCATGGTATGGCAAAGACAAGACAGATTTAGATGGAGATGAAGGGGAGACAGGTTCTTCCCTGGGTGGAGAAGAATCTGGAAAGCGAGGCTCTTCAAGCGGGTAAAGGGCAGGGATGATAGTGCCCTCCACTTGCAGTTGAGGAGTAGGAAGGGTCGGGTCCTCCATAGGCAGCAGAAAGGAGGATGGCGAGACCGGTGGTGTTGATAAAGCTGAGGCATCCTCTAAGATGAGTGAGGTCGATGGAGAACTAGCTGGGGAAAGAAGTTTGTCCACATGTGATGGACTGATTGATGGACTAACCTCTTGAGGTTGATTGGGGACAAAAGGTGAGACCGTATTGACTGTTTGAATGTTGTGTTCATGATTATCGTCAATTAAAGTTCGGACATTGTTTTGGGTTGGCGGATGATTAGGGAATGGCTATTTGAAAATGTCAATGGCCTGATTAGGGGGTGCATTGGGATTATCTAAGATGAGGTCCCCCTTTTCAAGTATGTCTTGGATTATGTTCTTAAAAGTTTTACAGTTTTTCGTGTCATGTCCCTTAACACGGTGGAAGCTGCAAAAGTCTTGTTCCCTATACCACACAGGGATGGTGTGTGAGGGATCAAATTGTGGAGGAGGTCAGGCTTGAGGGAGATTGAGGACCCCCTGCTTAACAAGCTTTTCCAGCACAGATGCGTATGATTCTCTGAGAGGAGTATACCATCATTGTACGTATCTCTGCTAGAATTGGCGAGTGGCGCTCTGAGATGTGGATGGCTCAGGCTGATTGGTTGAAGAAGATGAAGGTCTAACCACCACAGCATTAGCTGAAGCCTTGGATTTAGAATTGGATGATGATGGCTTAGCAGAAGAAGAGTCATTGGTCTTAGAGCTGGGATTCTTGCTCCGCAACTTGACTTTATTCTCCTCGATGGCACGTAACTCAAGTTTGCAGGCCATCGTGAAGGCTTTGTCGAAGGTGCAGAAGGTTTGAACCCTTAGGGTGGAAGAAATATGTCTGGCACAGGCTTGGGAGAAGAGTTTAATAAGCTCGGCCTGGGGTAAGGAAAAGGAGAGTTGATTGATGAGGCCTCTCCATCGAGCAACGAAGTCGGCTATGGACTCGTCCTCGAATTGCCGGATAGAATAGAGGTCCGTGATTGAGACCTTCTTGGTGATGTTGATGGAGAAGTGACCGAGGAAGAGCTGGGCCAATTGTGTGAATGAGAAGAGGGAATGGCTGGGAAGGGAGCTGTACCAGTTAAGCGCAACACCTGAGAGACACATATGAAATGTGCGTAAGAGCAACGCATCATCATGGGTAATGAGGTAACAGGCATGTCTGAATGCCCGCAAGTGTTGTTGTGGGTCTTCCTTGCTTTGAAAGCGAGAAAACTTCGGAAGCTCCCACTGGCTAGGATATGGCTTGATTGGGACAGAAGGATGAATGGGCTCATTGTAGATTTGCTCGTATGAGAGAGCGTTGCATGAGCCAAAAACGGAGGTCTCTAGACTGGTCATCTTGTCCATCAGCATTTTGATGATATCTACCGACGGATTGATGGGTGGTGCACCCCCTAAGTTGTAGAGTGCTTGGAAGAGGCTAGGGGAGGTATACGACGTAGTTGGTTGTCCCTGTAAAGGTGCAACGTAGGGATAACTAGTCGTAGGGATAGAAGAAGAGGCTAAAGGTGGTTGGGTAGGAGGCATAACTAGGCCCGATGTTGCCATGAGGGGTTGGATTGTGGTAATAGGGGCCAAGGGATAGGAAGCCACCCTGGTGTTGATAGGGGCCAGGGTAGGCGGAATAGAGATGACAAGGTTTTGAAAAGGAGTGGATAGCGGTTGAGCGGGTTGAGGTTGATAGGGGACCGAAACCCCGGTGGAATTGGGCCCAAAGATAGAGGGAGAGGCCACACCTAGAGGATTGGTCAAAGTCTGGTCAGTGGTCGAAGCGATGGCTTGAGTGTCCAAAGGTTGAACTATGGATGCCGTCGATACAGCCGTAGTCACGGCAAGAGAGGTTGGCATTCCGTAGATTGGATTGCCCAAGGAGTCTTGCGTTCGGCTATGCACGAGATAGTGTTGCAAGGCCTTGACATTGAGGTCCAAGAATCGTTCAAAATCTTGGTCCCCTTCTTGGACAATAGGAGTCTGCGGTGGGGTTAGATGAATAGGAGTTCTTTCGTTCTCCGAGTTGAACTCCATTGTAGGCTTGGTCACGGATGGGGTAGATGGAAGTGGTTGATGGCTAGCGTGGTTGACAAGAGCCTTGGCTTGGCTATGAGTCAAAACCATGCAAGGCAAAGAGGGTTCAGGTTTCAGAAACTGTGTTTTTCTATTTCAGAAAACCAGGATGGAGTTTTTGACAGAGAAGGGATAGGTTTTAGGCTACTGGTTTTGAAAAAAAAGGACAGTGACAAAGACCGACGTCGGTTGAGAAACCGATGTCGGTAAGAAATATGGCCGACGTCGGTCAGATAACCAATGCCGATAAGATAGGAAAGCTGACGTCAGTGGAAGAACTGATGCCGGTGACTGTGTTTTCTAGAGAACCAAAATATTTTAAGATTCTTGGAAAAACAATGAAGAAAGCGTCCTCACTCACTCAAACAAACAGATGAGAAGAGAAGAACTGAGAGAGACAGATAAGCCTAAGCGATAAATCCTAGGAATTAACCTTAGAATCTTGTGGCTTATGCCTTAGATGAATGTTTGGGGAGATTGACTGTAAGAAGGGTCCTAGAAGAGGCAATCTAGAGCTGGTTTCGGGTCTTGTTTTAGGTGCTCAAAAATCTATGTTAGGTCTGGTACGTGGCCTGGTGCTAAGGAGAAAGCTCCCCTCACTTCACGATTCCAGTGATTAGCTGGTCTTACTTAGCCAAGATATACCTTTCCTAGAGTTTATCCTCCGCCAGAGAATGGAGTGGGCTTCCCCCTTAGTGATGAAATCCAAGTAGGGTCACCGGGACGGGTAAGGTATCCCCTGGGGGATGAAATCCCAGTCGGGCCTTGTCTCAAGTAAGTTTTATGTTCGTTTTAGTGCATGTGGTTTGGTAGTGTAACATCAAGTGTCTACGATTTATTAAATATGCATTTTACTAATTACTAGGTGAAGACTAATGCAAGCACAAGCAAAAATGCAATGCAGTATGTTTTTAAGCCCAAGTCAAAAATATGAAGTTTGGATGAAGACAAGTTTGAGAAAGGGTTTGAGAGTATGATGTTTAGACTAGCTAGTCTAGAAATGCAAGGAAGAAAGATTCATTTTAGTCCTGCTTATAGTGTCATTTGGAATAGAAGAAAGAGACAAGAAGGAAGGAGCCTAAATGCACCTAAATGAATGAAAGGAAGAGGAACCCGAGGAAGAACCTAAGGTCCCACCAGGCGTGCCAAAATGTTTCTATCGCTAATTCGCTTTCTACATTCAAAACATGAATAAAGAAACTAAAGAAATGGACAAGGCTAGAAGTACCTGGATAAAGATTGCACACCGTAATCCAGACGTTTGTGGGCACCCCTCTTTGGCTGTGGAGGAATGACACCTGCAAAGAAAAAGAAACTTCGACAAGAAAATGTTAGATGGATAGGCAGTGGGTTGCTGAGCGAAAGCTTGTTCCCAAAAGTGTGAAAACTTCCTCAAGGAAGGTCAACCCACTGATAACAGACAGATAAAAGACTAAGGAAATACAGAATGCCAGAATACAGAAGTGATAAACAAATTAAAAAGGAAAGAAAAGACCAATGATTACCTGAATGGAGCTGTCGGGCTGATGACAGTTGTCGAGGTTGGGAATGTTGCCGGCATCGGTTGTATGGTCTGCCGACTTCGATTATCCTGCTGACGTCGGTCGGCGAAGTAACAGGCGTCGGTCGGGGCAGTGGCCTGTAGTCAGGTCAGGTCGGGTTTCTAGACTGTGGATAGGTCTGGTTTGTGAACAGGGTCAAGACAGAGTTCAGGGATGACTTTGAATGGACTGGGGAATGGTTTGGTTCTGATTAGGTGCCCTGTACAGGGTCTTTGTTGGCAGGAGGGATGAGGGAGTTGTCCAGGATTGTACTGAAAGGATGACAGGTGAAAGGGAGATGGATAGAGGACAGGGCCTGAGAAGGCTTTTCAGCCTCTCAGGGGGTAAGACAGAGGGAGTGGGAGACAACAGATACCAAATAACTGAACACTAAAGAAAAAAATGAAATGAAATAACAGACTATGCTTACCTTTTTAGCTTGCTGAATGAAGAGTGGGAGAGCTGTTGTTGAGGCCACAGAAGACTTAATCTCTGCTCAAGAATCCCTACACCTATTACTGTTGTTGCACGAGGTCCAGAGGGAGAAGAGTAGGATGCCAAAATGCTAAGAGAATTCAGTTTGCGAGCTTAAGGGGCTGGGGGCTGGAATGGATGCAGAAAGGAGTCTTGAAGGCTGTCGACGCCGGCAGGATCACCGACGTCGGCCGAAGGGTCGCCAACGTCGGCAGTGGCAGAATGGGGGCAGAGACTAAAAATAGCCTCTGCCCGTTCTTGCATGCCGTCGGGTGAGGGATTGTGGGAAGAACGGTCATGAGGATGCTTAAATGGGCGCGGGAGGAAGATAATGAGAAGATTTGGCATAATAAAGGCTAGGAGGGAGGTGGAGGGATCCAAGGGAGGATCCAAGGTGGCAAGGGTGAGGTGGAAAGTGGGCCACTTAATTGAAATATTTAAGTTATTTTAATCAAATGAGTGGAGGGGACTAAGGCCAAGGGTTAGGATATGGGTTTGAGGTGGACAAGGGGGGAGAACCAAGGTGCAGACACATTTGTGGTGTCTACACCACACATGAATCTAAAAAATTAAAATATTAGTACATTTAATGAATAAGTGGGAATTTTTTATAGATTATTGATTTCTTTATTCTTTTTTGTAAAAATTATGTTTTGTTATAATAAATTATAAAAAATTTGGGTTCAAAAAATACTCAATATATTTCCTCTTATAAATTGCCATTTATTGTGCCCCTAACAAACACACCCCAATTTATTAATTTCAAACAGGGACCCATTATGTTAAAATCTTTAATTGGGGAAGCTAATAACCTTATAAGTCCATGACCCTAATTGTTATTCATCCATAGTCTAAGATCATTCTCTTGAAGCTATGTTTTAAAAGAAACCAAATTTTTGAACATCAAAAATTGAATTAGTATCTTAAGTTATTTTACACCTTAGGTTTTCATGAGTTCCTTTTTTCAATGCTATGGTTTAAAAACTATCAATATTAATATTTTTTTGTTCTAGTTTTGCATGTACTTTATATGATCACAGTACCATTGAATAGGATTCATTAACCATCCTTGAGTATGCCCCACTTTAGTTACATTATATTTCCACATGCCTTAATTCTACATTATCCAAACCCTTGAGATATTATAAAGATGCTAAAATTTTAAGTCTTTTCAACTTACTAAAGCCTCCGAACATCTCAAGAACCTAATAATATAGAGGCTTCACTTTTTATCCATAAATTTTAATTGTCCTGAACCTTCAAAATTTAATACCTAAGAACTTCCATGGTTTTGAATGTCTCAACACTTAGTATGATTTTATCATATGGAACCACAAAAATATTAAGTATACCTTTGGTCTAAATTATAATTAATTCAAGATTATTCATTTGAAGCAATTGAAACTTGGCACATTTACATCCCAACTCAACTATAGGAGAGTTGAATCATATTCAAAGTTTGCATTCTAATGGATTTGATCCCAAAATATTATTGAGCCAATGATATCATTCCATGTTTCTACTTTTTAATACCCAAAACATTTTAGGACATACATAGTTCAAATAAATAGGCTCCAATCCTCTAAACATACCAAGTCCTTATGCCACCAAGATCATTCCACATGGATGGATCATGTTGACCCATGAATACAGAGCATACAAAAAAATTAAAGGCTAAAGAGTTGATAGGATGAAATCTAGACAAGTGTCATTTTTTGAAAGGTAACATAACCAAGGTATGAATATAAAATGTTGATAACATGAAAAAAAACTAGTCAATGAGTAATCAATAATTATCTCAAAATTAGTGACTAGACAAAAAACTTAACAAAGTATCACCATGTGGTGAAAAAACCAACCTACCAAAGCTGAGTAATAATTTCAAATCAAAATGAGAATTAAAAGAAAATTTCATTATCTACATTAATGGTGTACAAATGCATTAAATACTTAGGCTTTAGAACTATACAGGCACTGATCATACCATATCTTATTTTATATTAATAAATAGGCACTTCTAAATCAAAAAATTCTTAGGCTTGGGAACTATATGAAAAACCTATGTAAAAGGGAGATTCATTTCACCATTACTCTTTTAATTCAATGATCACATCTTCAAGCTATACAACATCCCAAAATCCCTAATTTCTTCAATGATCGATCATAAAATGAACCACTCACTTCATATATAGAATTATAATAGATATCAAAGAGAAATGTATTCTCCTTCAAAATAGGAAAAATATTTAGTTCCCTCTCCCTACTTATTCACAAGAGGAACCAACTACATAGATACTGTATTCAAAAGGAGTGCATTATATTTTAAATTCTTACACTACTCAATGCTTTGGGAAGAGGTAGAGTATATAAAGTCATATTCAACTAAGGAACAACTTTATCATGAGGAAAATTAATACATATATGATCTCGTACCAATCAAATAACAAGGCTTCTACTAAGCAACAACCAAACAAGAGCTTATGTCTTGTATTAACCTAATTATTTTTTTATTTGTTAATACAACTATTTATGTGGATATAATGCATGTTATGAATGTTATAAATGTTGTTACATACATCTCGATTAGGTAATTATAAATATACCTTAGACTCCCCTTTCTCTAAACTACATACAATTATGTCTTAGCCAATGTTTGACTTGAGAATAATATAGTAGATAGGAAATTGAAATAATGGCTTGCTAAAGGCCATATGGTAAATCCCAAAGGAACTATTTCATCTAATTGCATCATCAAATTTAGGATTAGAATTAGGACAACTATGGCCTTATTGAATAGGTCATATGGTTTTCCTAGCATATCATATGTCTAGGTTGAGTGGGTTCCTCTTTTGGATATACTACTGATATAAGACAAGTTAGTGGCATCGAATAAAATTATTAGTGTAAATATAAAATCATAATTGCTTCACCTTGATTAGAGGGTAGATAGTATAAACTTTTAAATGATGTCCTTCTTACTAGATAGAGTCATGGTCATGATATACAAACCCTATGGTCATGAATGGTAGCCCTCAAGTGAATATTTAGTAAATAGGGTAGGATAAGACTACTCTTTTATGTTTTTACATAGATACACAAATTAAATCAAAAGGATATGTGAGGATGTTTATCCCCAAATATTCAAGGACATATATAGGCATTATAATGCCCAAATTATCTAAAAAATATTTTAAAGATCCTAAATAAAATGGGAGACTATTAGTATTAATTAGATGTCACTGTTATCAGGGTAGAAGGAACTAGGACCACTCCTTTATTTAAACCACACCATGTTCCAAACCACATATTAGAACAAAAAATTGCATATAAAATTTATAAAAACATTGATGAGGAACTAGGTCAAAGAGATTTAGCCTATTATTTAAAAACCCATTTAAGCACTGGACAATAGCAATATGATTCAAATCACATTTTCTTCATGATATCAAGGTTAGGATTAAATTAAATCTATAGGTTATACCTTTTAGAGAATGGGACCTTGGTAACAAGGTGAGGGGATATCTTCTACAAATCAAGTAGAAGAATAAAGTACAGGTTTCCTATAGCCACGAGGAATATGAACATGACATGGTATTTATAAATATAGTATATGATACTAAAGTGTGGATGAAAATGAGAAATATGTCAATATCTATGGCTTGGGCTCAATCCTTTTAATATAATCTGGAGGTAATTGAGGAAAAGGTTCAATATACATGAATCCATAAATAGACTCCAAGTCAATCTACCCACACCCATCGATAGGATAGACCTCCCTCCCCTTCAAGAGAGCCTATAGATAAATAATCATGTGATCCTAACACTCAGGGAGAATCAAACCCTCAATTTTGGATGGAAATTTGAATGGGGCTCCCAAGTCCCCAATTCTCTTCTACATCAATGGAAACTAATTTTCAAACTTCAAAGATAATGACTACAAGGCACAAGTTAAAAAATTCTTTAGGAGAACAAAAGAAGTGATCTTTAGTGATGACACCTTTTCCAACCCTCTCTATAGTCACCCAGGTGAGTCTTTTAGAGTTTTTATAAACTATTTTCCTACTACTCTAAGTTCTCCCCAATACCATAAATCTCCTCAAAAAAGATCCATGTCCTCCACAACCATGTTAGCACCATTAATCATATCTATTACTAATTCAACACCATATTCAATCATACCTCTTACCACCATTTTTCCTAAATCTATTTCCCCATCTCAACCACCTTCCACTCCACCCATTTTAACCTACTAGAGGAAGCAGAAAGAGTCTTCCCCTCCCCATAACATTAGGTAAAAACTAGAATAGATACCATCACTTAGTATTCCACTCATATAAGAGGAGGAAGATGAGGAATTAGTTGAAGTTGTGAATGTAATGGAACTAATAAAATAAGAGGATATCAAACATGTAATATCTATAATGTATTATCCTATAGATGAAGAACCAGATGATGAAGAAGCCAAGATATAAAAGGCCAAAACTTTGAGTCTAAGAGAAAAAATACTACAAGAACCCTCAAATGACATACCAAAATAATAGGTCCTCACACAAGAATAGAGAAAGAGACTTGATGAGGTAGTCTCTTCTATTATTTATTTAATTTATAGTATTGAGATCTCAACTACAAGTTTTCCCCTAATTATTACTTGGATAATTTTGTCTATTTATATTAGTAATATTTATTCAACTATTCCTTCTTATTCTCCAAATTTAATAAGGACTCCCAAATCAGTCCATTTGGAAAATTTTATCATTTTTTCTATTTTTAATCCTTGGATGCCACCAATTTTGAAGAAAAATTCATACCAATTAGAAATCCCTATGCCACAACCATTGACCATGACAACATCTATAATGACTGTAAAAATTATCATGGACTTGACTAAAATATTGATTTAAGTTACACCTATGAATTAAACATCTCCATGGGAGAAGGTTGTTCAACCACCCCTCTAGTTTAATATTCAAAAAGTGCATACTTGGCATCCCCCACTACTACACCAACTCCTATGACTCATCCTTATTCTTATTCCTTAGGCCCAAACCAAGATATCAAAATAGGAGAACTCATTATTCCCTCATGGGTAAGGTAAATTCAAAGTGATAGATATTAAAGGTAGAATTTCATTATGGCCAAACTTCCCATGATATCCACTCAGTTAGATAAATAGTGTGATATTATTCAAAAGGTGAAGAAGAGGAAGGTGATGAAAAAAATAACCAAATAAGAGGTGGAGTTTAATAAAGGGAGAATCTTTTCCCTTCATCAAAGAAACCTAAGAGAAATCTAAATGACCCCACTAAGTATATTTGGAATCTCACTTCTTTTGTGGATTCTATAAGGACAAAAATGAAAGAAGTGTTTTGAAATAAATAATATGCCTTTAAAATTTTATAGAATATACAAATTATATAGGAACCTCATGAAATTTTTATTGATGTACAAAGTGTAACAACCAAGTTGTAAAGTATTTTTTATAGAGTTTGGGTTTTAGGGTAGGGAGCCAATCAAATAGGGTAGTTATTATTACATTTTAGAACTTAATGAAATAATTAGAAAGGAGATTGAATTTTTTGGTCCAATGCTATAGGAAAAACTATTTTAACTAATTTAATCTTATGTCTACTATGGATGCTTCTTGGTGCTTTAATTATGTAATGGAAAGAATAAATTCTTTATTTAAATGGAACAAGAAAATAAATACCTTACTAGAGTATTTCCTCATTCATGAAGATGAAGCATTACAAATTTTTGAGGATATGAGGGTTACTAATGTGATAAACCCTATAGGAGAATTTATCAATAGACCTAATTTTAAAAACCTTCTTCAGGTGGTTGTAGACAACTTCAAACAAAAATTTGAGGGCATCATCTATAAAACCAACAAATAAATTTGACGATTGGTTAGTTTTTCAAAATATAGAGTAATGAAGGTAGAGGCTTTAGCAATGGAATTCAAAAGCTCAAAAGCTAAGAAAGAAATATTGATGGCTTAAGTTGTTAAGATTTTGAATCCTTAATTAATCAATTTAGATATTATAAATAAGGATTTTGATACAACCTATGTATTATTCGAGGAGTTGAGATCCAAATAAATAGCTTTAGGGTTAGTTACACATACATAACTAATTATCAATGTCCCCTAGCATGACAAAAGTATTAGTTCCATGGATTTGATATCATGTAAACTTTAACAAGCCCAATTTTGATTCCATAGGACCTTTGTTAGTTACATTTATTGAAACTACAATTAACTCACTGACCTCTCTAGTTAATGATGCCACATCAACACCGTGATGTAAAAATATCCATGTATTTTCATATTATTACTAATTAGATTTATGTTATTGTATATTTCATTTCTAACCAAAGAGGATATTCTAAATATGTACATGAGGCATGCATATTTTTCATGATCATAGGCATAATTTTAATTTTGAACTTGTAATTTTAGATGACGCTTGATGATATGAGGCATCCCAATCTCAATATATATTTATGTATGTATATATGTATGTATTTATTTATACTCCCAATTCCAAAGGGAAGAGATATTTGTCTACTAATATTAATAAAAAAATTCTAAGAAGTTGTGCTTGACTTGGTATTTATGTGCAAATCTTGATTCTTCTCCAATTATGTGGAATATATGGAGCATGTTATCATTATGGTATTTTATATCCTTAATTTTGTATGAGTTATATTATTTAATTCATTTTTTTATATTAATATAAAATTGATTTTTATTTATTTTACATGTGAATTATAATCGCCCTTTAGAGATGTGCAATAGAAATCTAGCAAACATGGAAACCTTTAATTCATGAATGTTTAATTATATTGTGTTATGGTTTCCTTTGAATCTTTAATGTGTTTTATTATTGGTGTGCTATAGTATAGTATAACAAATATTGGTCTCTCTTATCTTATCTTATTTCAAGTACTGGTCTTGAAGGGTTTTCATCTTCTATAGTTCACATGCCTCATTTATAACTTACCCTTATTTCCATTTTGAGATTATTTTAGAAATATTTATATCTATAGTTAAAATAATCATCCTTAAAATCACTTCATGTATACTTAGGTTCATTCATATTCAAGTCACCCATGGTAAACAATTTGTATATTTCACCTCTATTCCACCAGCAAGTTGTTATAAAATTGAATACCCAACTTGTGCCTTGGAGTGAAGTATTTCACTAATCCTAAAACATTATAGGATACTTCTTAGGTTAAATATGGTGTGCATGAAACACACATCAACACTACCATAATTACATCATGTCCCAATTCACAAACTATAAATGAACATGCTTCATCATCGAAGCCTTAACCTAGTGTATCTAATCCTTCTACTACCATATCTCATAAAATCACTATAAAAGAATAAGATTAATTTTTTATGGATTTAACCATAACTAAAAATGGAATTTATTACATGAAATTAACTCCATTCCTTGAAATATTCCTCTAATGGAACTCATGAGAATGTTACCTTATCATTGGAAGTTCCTTGTGAAAAAATCAAAGCATTGAAGAATCCCCATCTAGTGAACTTAAATTACCTCCCAAACCTTTTGAATTTTTTACAAATATGGAATTCCATGATATTGAAAGCATTTCAAAATCCTCTTCCTCTAATAAAATTTCCATAGAGTTTCATAAAGAAAATATGATTAATTATGAAATCCTCTTTTAAGTTGATAATCCTCCTCTCTTATTTATAATTATAATAAATAATACTTAAGTAATAAAATATCTAGTGGATTAAGGATTTATAATTAATGTCACTTCCCTTTGGTTAATCCAACAAATTCGGTATTCCAAATATGATCTTAATAAAACATGATGCACATGTTGTGTATTTGAAAAAAAAAATCAAAATCCTCCTAATTGCATTTGTATCCCTCTCACTTTCAATCCAAAAATAGTACACACCAAGTTGATGGTTCTAAATATTCTAATCTCTTATAATTTCCTTTTAGGTCATCCTTGGACTCATCACATGAGATTTATAACATCATCCAGTATCGAATGCAATAAGTTAAATCATGATTATAAAATTTAAAAATATGATGTAGATCCTAACCCATGGGGTCTCATGCTACCTATTGCTAAGACCCAATTTCATATCTCCACCATTGGTCATATCAATACTCCTCTTACTTGGTTTGTTAATATGCATGATAATCTACAAGTCTCTCTTGTTGAGTGTGATGATGAATATCTCAGTGAGTTAAATAATATCCAAATTAACTTCATACATATGTTAATAGATCCATCCATATCTCTAATCATGAGATAGGACAATTCCTTTGATTGATGAAAATTCTAAAATTTATCCCCCATGCAATGCCAATTAAGATTCTTACATATAAAATGACTTCACATGTAGTGATTTTGTGGTGTAAAAACTATTTCAAAATCCTATATAATTATACCCTCATATATTTATAAAAAATTATAACATATCTCCACAATATGATGATTATTATGTAGTCACTCAAACCTAATAATGACACATGGATGTAATTCATTATTTAAAAACTCTCACTAAAATGGAGTCCTTTAACTAAGATATTAATTTATTTCATATATCCTCAAATTCCTCAAGGTTATGTACCTTTTGTAAACCCACCATTGGAAAATACTCCATGGGTTCTCCATAAACTTTCTAATTTTCCCATCAATTTTTATGGTATTAATCATCCTAATACCATTTAGAATATTTCAAAATTTCTACTTATATCAGCTAGCCTGATAAATTTTATTTGATTCAATAGTCTTGAAATTATACTGACCAACCCCATAAAATTTACTCTTTAGTTCACAATTACACCAAAAAATCATTACCATGTGCCGATTTAATTCCATTTTCATCCCTAGATCAAGATAATTATATTATATATGCTAACATTGTCTAAATCAATACTAATTTTATTAAATGTATCAACCATACTAATATGGTTCAACGTCATTCTTCAGAACAAGTGAAACAAAAATCATCCACTTCTCATGAAGACCCATAATTTAACCTAGGGTTTAAAGCCACAACTATAAAAAAATCCATTTTAAAATTTACATCAAAGCCAATAAAATTGTTGATCTTAAGGTATACATCAAATATTAGTACCCATGAGCTAATCTTCCTAGTTACAAAGCTATCCTATAATTACTCCATGCTAAAGAGCCTAAAATTATTTATTAACATCACAAGATTAAACATTTTGATAAATAGACTACTCACTTCAATCAATTTGTTCTTAGTGTTGACAAAAAAAATAATGTTATTTCCAAACTCTCTTAAGCTCCCTATCATTTTCAAGATGGAAAAGTGATTCTTATCAAAGAAGATAAAGTATTTAAATTTTCCACATCTACCAATCCTACATAATTTCCTATCTTTAAGGAAATTTATCCTCAATAAAAATATAAATACATCTCATTTTTTGAAAACTATTATGAAGTATTTTCATGGTCATATAAGAAAATTCCTAATGTAAACCCTATCATTCTTTTACATAATATAATGACATATCCAGATGTAAAACCCATACACCATGGTGTAATAAAATTTTCCTCTCAAGGTTTACACCTCATGTCATAAATAATTTATTAATATTTTAAATTATAAGATCATTCAACCTATATATTAATAAAAATGGGTATCCAACACAGTACATGTTCATAATAAATTCAACATGGTTATTCACATTTTTATGAACTTTCATGATTTCAAATTATCATGTCCTAAGGATAAATTCCCATTACCTTTAGTAGATTATATAGATTATTATATGTATAGATATGAGTTTATTTACTTCAAGGATGGTTATTTTAGGTATAATATGAATCAAAATTTCCCCGATGATTAAAAAAATCACTTTAACTATCAAATGGGGAACTTATTATTATGTTGAGATGAAATTCAACATTAGAAACTCCAAATAAACTTATCAACATGAAATGACCCAAATATTTCATGATCTCATTCAAAAAATATATGGGATTTGCATTAATGACCTTATATCAAAATCAAATCATCATGGAAACCATCTTCATGACCTATCTATTATATTCAATTTCCTTATTAGGTAAAAAGTTAAGATTTATCCTCACAAGTGTTTTTTTGGTGCTACCTATAGAAAACTCTTAGGGTTGCCAATTTTTATATCATAAATTTACATAGAACCCTCTAATATTATTTATATTATCAACATTATTATACCATAGATAGATGGTAAAATCTCTTCTCAAGAAAGGTGTTGATCTTGAATTAACCAATTCTTGTCAAAAAACATTTTATAATAGGAATAAATAATTGCTTCATATACCTAATCTAAAACCACCTTAAAATGATCATCCTCTCATCTTGTATATCTATTTTACTCTAATATCAATTTGGTACATTCTAGTGTAACAAGTTGAGATAAGAAAAAAATATGTCATTTATTATATCAATAACACCTTGATAGATTATGAAATTTTTTACCCAAAGGAGGAGAAGGATTGTATTAAAATATAATCTTAAACCAAAAAATATTTGGCATTATATACACAACTAAGATACCTATGTCATTATCAATTTTGATCCCCTCTATCATTTATTTTCTATGTATTTGTTTCCTAGAGACCAAACTAGCAAGTGGATGGTTAACTTAATGGAAATTGACTTAATAATCATTACTCAAAAATTATTCAAAGTCCAAGTGATTGTTGATCAACTTACTACCACAAATCTACTAGCTCAAAAACACCTTTAGGACCCTTTTCCTAATGATTATGTCATCTTAGTTGAAGTTATTGATCATGTTGTTTCACTCAATATGAATTCCATAATTTTATGGATGATGTCAAGTATCAAACTCTTAAAGAGAAAAAAATAGTTGTTTCTAAGCCTAAATCATTTATAAAATATTTTTTATAATAATTACCCAAATTTTCCATTGAAATTCATGAGGAAACTTTGACATTCCACATTGATAAAGGTAAGTTACTTTAATGAGTTGAGTCATGATATGTCCTAGCTAACTAATGAATCCATTTTATGATTTATTATATCCAAATATTGACCATGATACACCTATTAACCTACCTTATTATATTGGACATTGTATGCATTTTGTGACTTATGGATAGTCTAAAGTAAAAATAAGTTACTTATATCTCAATTAGTATGTGTGACTCTATGTTTCTCACTTTTACCATTATTTTATAAATTTTATCATGGTTAGTTATCCAATTTTGTATGTACATAAGAGATGGTGTACTATAATAGAATGCTAAGAGTTTTGGTAAAGTAAATTTATCCTTAAAGGCAAACTTGAAGAGTGATGAAGCATTCTATTAGAGCTCCAGAGTTTGAAAATAAATCTTTGGAGTTTGGCATTAAATATATAGAGTTTGATAGTGAGATATGGATTTTGATAGTGAGCTTTATATTTTGACATCAAAGCTCTAGAGTGTTATAGGCATATTTTAGAATGTACCACAAATTTCTAGAGTACGTCAATAGATTTCTAGAATCATTCTAGCCATCATTAAAATATTTTCAAAGCCATTTTTGATCATATTACAACATTTAATAGATGTTATGATCCATTTATTTGAGTCATGGATACACTTACTTTTGAGCATTCTATTTATAATCTTACTTATTATATAAATATTTGTAAAATGCCATGTATTTTTAAAAGAGTTTTGGATTACTAGATATAAAACAAAGGAAAATTGATGTAACCAGCTTGTATAATGCATGAAATTATGCCTCCTTTCCTTTATAATATTTCCCATTAGAACATGGGGATTTGTAAAACCTCTTCCTATCTTTTGAATGAGTTGGATCATAGTTGTGATCATGTTAGGATATGCTTCCCTATGTCACCTAAAATCAATTTAGAGAATGGTGAATAATTAGGGAAAAGAATAAGAAGGACCTCAATAATTTAAATTTAAAATTAGGAAAGAAAACCAAAAAATTAATGTGGAGGAAAATTTAAAGGCCAGGTAGGATAATCTATGTAATAGAGATGGTATAGATCTCAATGTAGAGCTATGTGATAAGATCCAAGGGAATCTCAAGGAATTCATGGGCCCTAATGAGTCATGGGTCCATAATGTGTTGGATAATAACAATGAAAATAAATCATAGGGACCTAATCTAATATGTTCCCCCCTGCACCTCCCCTATCTTGGGTAGATCAAGTGCATGGAAAGCATTCAGTGGGCCAAGATCTATCAAATATCTACATCATCTCATTAATCAATAATAATGAGGTATTATCTCTATCCCCAACTCCTTGGTGGAAAAATTAGATGTAGATTTGGAAAAATCTATACTAATTAGGATTAATGGTTTTAGACATAACATTGACTCCTTTTGAAGCTAGGCCAACTTGAAATGGAAACTAAAGGTCAACTGGAGGTGGTAGCATTGTCAAATAATTTATTTTTAGTCAATTTTACAAATAAATAATATCATTTTAGATTTATTTCAAAATTCTTGTGGATTATGGGAAAATAAAGCATCATTATCAGGTGGTGGAAGGTTGAAACTAGCCTAAGTAGTTATATTATGGATGACATCCCAATGTGGGTAATCCTTCTTGGGATACCCTTAGAGTATTGGTACATATAAGTGATAATGGGTATCACTAGAGCATTGGGGTAGCCCATCAACATTGACATGGTCACCTTGTCTCAAATAAGGATGGTGGTGGCTTAGTTCCATGTTTTCTTGCCTACCAATAAACTATTACTACACTAGATTAAAATCAAATATTAATATGGTGAATGGGATCAGTGCATTAAATATGGGAATCAAAACATCATTTATACCAAATGTAATGTTCCAAGTCATATTCACAAAGATTTACCTAATAAAACTCAAGTTTTGGTCGTTCTAAATAAATCTTAGATATGAAACTCAGCCCCTCAATTTTAGTGTAAAAAAAATCTTACAAGTTGGATGGCCCTCTTCTAAACCCTGCTACTCTTGGATCATCCTCTTTTGGCCCCCTAAAAGGTATTATGATCATTTAAAATGTTATTGATCTTTATACCAAGCCTAGGCACAATGTTTTTCCTCAAATCGAGTTAGCCATTCCATCAATTGGAATACCCCCAATATTCATAGGCTTCTTATAGGTTACTCAATTAGAGGGTGCCTCCCTACAGTCTTCTCCATCCATTCTCAAAATAATGGTAGTAAGCCCCCCAAACATTCTATTCCAATCAAATAGGGGAACACTCTCCTTAATATAATTTTTCCTTTATCAATATTCTTGTCAGGTTATGATGATACTTTGGTGGAGACCCTACTTTCCACTCCTATTCAAAATGGCCTAGAATAGGCATGTACTCACTCTTCACCACCAAAGGATTAGATTATGAAGGGATCTAGATAGAAGTCAAACTAGGATTACATCATCAACTTGACATAAGCCTTACCTCATAGGATCCCTTTATCTTTCAAAATAGGTACCAAAAAATACCATTCTAATTCAAAGGAAGGATTGTTAATCTCACTGAATGCCTCTATGGTGACATCCAATGATAAGGGACAATTTTATACTAATAAATCACCCCACTCAGAGGCAAATCAAGATGAAGGATTCATAACTTAGTATAAAAAGAGGAAATGGAAAAATAAAATAGATGTAGGGGTTACCAAAAAATCCCAATGTAGATCTCCTAGTATGGTAGCTCAAAAAATTTAAATAATAAAATAGATAGCTAATGTCTCTTAGTAAATCCTTAAAATTAACCTCACCTGACTAAGGAAAGGAATTTCCTCACATGGAATGTTAAGGGGTTAAATAATCCCAATAAGTAGATGCCCTCATCAATATAAGAAAAATAACTAATCTTATCATTATGCTAATTCAATAAATTAAAATCTCTAAAGAGGCCTTAGGAGTGTGCTCTAATAGAATATAAAGAAGGGACATCTTCATAGCTTCTAGATCCAAGGGTGCCTTATGAGCTCTAACATTATTATAGAACCAAATTTCTTAGAAATTAATGATCATTTATCTATTTTTCATAGATATTTCTAGTAAGGAAGAATGGCTCTTGTCTAACATCTATGTCCCCAATTTCAAAAATGTAAGGAGAAAATTATGGGAAAACCTTTCAACATTTTGTAAAATTTATGCGAATTAGGACTGGATATTTTAACATGCCACTCTCCTTAGGGAAAAAAAGGGAGGGCACTTGGATTTCATGGAAACATGTCCAACCTTAATGACTTTTATCATAGGAGATGAACTCATTTATGTGGAACTCAAAGGCAACCATCTCACCTAGAAAAATACAAGGATGAGAGATAATATGATTTAGGTTCATCTTGATCACTTTTTCATCTCTCTAAATTGGGATCTTCAATTTTCTAGTTCTCTTTCATCCCTACCCAGAATTGGCTCTAATCATAACCCTCCAATGTTTGAATAAGAAAACACATCTAAACCAAAAAGCATCCCATTTAGGTTTCAAGTTATGTGTCAATACCACCATGACCTGATTGAATCCATAAAGGAATGGTGTAAAGAACCTTTCTCAGGGTTATATATGTACATTCTAGTTAAAAACTAAACTTCCTGAAAAGGAACTTAAAAAATAGAATAAATAAGTTTTTAGGAACATTTTCATCTAGAAGAAGGCCCTAGAGGAGGAACTGATAAATATTTAAGAATTAATGGCTCTTTATGGAAATAAAAAGTCCTTAAGTTTTAAATAAAAATAAATTCTAAAATAGTTTCATAATATTGAGTCAAAGGAAGAGGCGTATTGGTAAAAGTAATCTAGATGTATTTGGCTAAAGGAAGGAGATAGTAACACTAGTTTCTTTCACCATTCTTATTATAGACATAGGAATGGTAATATAATCAACCATTTATAAATGGATAATGGTAGTCTTAGAAATTAATAACATGATATTAACTATAGAATAATCTAACTCTTTAAAAATCTATTAATGGAAGATGGGTCCTTTGATGAGTAATTTGACAAAAGTACCTTGAGTAATTTTAGTGAAGTCATTACCTCTTTAGATAATCTTACCTTACTTAAAAATCATTTATCAAATGAGTTTAAATGGGTGGTATTTATGATGGAATGATTCAAGGACCCTGGCCTTGATGGATTCCCTCCATTTTTCATTCAAAATTGTTGGGACATCGCTCACCTAGAAGTTAGAGAAGATGTGAGTGATTTCTTTTACTTAGTATCCATATTAATAGAAATGAATAATAATTTGTTGGTAATCATACCAAAAAAAACTAGGGTTGAATAATATTTAAGACTTTAAATCCATAAACATGTGCAATACCATATATAAGATATGGTTAGTCCTTCAAGTAAAAAGGGTACAACCCCTTTTGGATAAAGTGATTAGGGAATAATAAGGATCATTTATCTTTGGAAGATAAATTATTTATGGCATCATCATGGTTCATGAATCCATCCATTCCATATCTAAATCTTCAAGATAGGTTATGTTTTTCAAACTTGATATGAATAAAGCTTATGATCGAATCTCTTATAAATTTATCATGAATTTTTTTGAGAGACTAGGATTCAGTACAAAAATCAAAAAGATAATACTGAGTTGCATTTCAATGACAAAATTTTCCATCTAATTAAGGTTCTTCCTAAAGAACATTTTTCATCTTCTAAAGGGTTAATGTGGGGGATCCTCTATCTCCTTACCTATTCATCATTGTGGTGGAAACACTATTCAATATTTTGTATAAATCTCATTCTCAAGAGTCTATCAATGGCATTAAAGTGGAACTCAACACCAACACCATCACTCATGATCAATTTGCTAATGACATGATCCTCCTCAAGGAATCCTTAATTGAAGAATTATGGAAACTTAATTATTTTCTTTGTAATTATGATATGGTCTCTAATCAATGCATCAATTTCTATAAGAGTTTTATTTTATTCATCAACACTCTAGTTCTTCTACATAAGAAACTTGCAAATATTATAGAAGTTTAGGTGAGTTATATTCCCTCAACCTATTTTTGAATACCTCACTTCAAAGGTAGAATAATCCCCAAGTTTTTTAATTCATTCATTGATAGACTTTAGAGGAAGTTGACTGGATAAAAAGTCCACCTACTCACTCAAGTTAGTAAATTCTAATTACATAATTATTTAATCTAGATCATCCTTGTTTATTTCATGTTAGTTTTCCATATACCTAATAAGGTGGCAAACAAGATTGAATAAATTTAAAAACATTTTCTACAGAAATGTGTTGAGGATCATTTTAGATTCCACCTTGTTTCATGTGAAAAAGCATGTCTCCCTAAGGTAAATGGGGGACTTGGCCTCAGAATGATTAAAAACATGAATCAATCTTTTCTATCCAAAATGGGATGGAAAATCATGAAAGAAGAGAAATAGTAGACTAGAATTGTCAGAGCTAAATATTTTGAAGGAAATAAGGAAGACTAATTTCTTTGGGAAGAAGATCCTACTGATGGATTTGGTTTTTGGAAGGCCATTACCATCTATAAGGACCTTTTAAAAAAATAAATCAAATGAAAATTAGGGAATGGGGAGAAAATTGACTTCTGAGATGACTCCTAGATATCCAACCCTCCTCTCACGTCCTAGGGAAATTGGACCAATCTCTTTCTAACATTCAAGGAGAGATGGGGTAACAAGGTGAAAGACTACTAAGAATGGAACAATGATTAAAAACTCTAAAAATTCCTATCCATTGACAATAATAATGTAGAAGATATCCAATCTATCCAAGATATAAATTATTTTCTCAACCAAATCCACATTCTTATCTTCCCCAAGGAGGACTACCTATTTTGGGTAGTTAAAGACAGTGGGAAATACTTAGTAACATATGGGCACCTTTCTAATCTAGGACTAGAGAATGAATGAGAGCACTATAATTAACCCTGTAGATCAAGAACCTTAATTTTAAGATAAACCCTTTGTTTTATTTGGTAGCCCAAGAAAAACCCTCATGGTGGATAATTTGGCCAAATGAGGGATTTTCATGCGTAGTATATGTTCCCTTTGGAGAAGAGAAAAAGACTTTTTCTACCATCTTCTCTTGTCCCATAATTTTAGATCATGCACCTTGAATTAGATATTATCCTAATTTAATCTATCATGGGTCAAACCAAATACCATCCTAGACCTCATCACCCAATATAATCCACCTTGGTTTATCCCCTCCCTATATTTCTATAGTTTTTGGCTCTCTCCTATTTGTTCTAGGCTATCTAGAAATCTTGCAATGATGGTAGTTTATCTAACAAAAAACACAACCCAAAATTTGTTTTCTCCTAGATTTTCTAAGCCATTATTGAAAATTGGAAGGATTTCCCCCCTAAAGACAAAAATATAAGCTCCATGGATGAACATATTATTTTCATATAATGTAATTTAGATTAGAATGTCAACTTTCCAACTAAGATTTCTATAAGGAAACAAGTAAAGTGGAAGCCACTACTAGGAGATTGGTCAAAGTTAAACTTTGATGGTGATTCAAAAGGCAACCCAGGTCTTATAGGTGATAGAAGGGTAATCAAAAACTTATCTAGGAAGATGGTTATTATGTATGTTAGCCCCATGGTGTATCAAACCAATACATTAGGTTATTTAGATTATGGTACAGATCAAATTGGAAAGGTTAATCATAGAAGGTGATTCCATAAACATCCTCAATGTTATGGCTTACAATACCATCCCCTCTCACACCATTAAAGCTATCATAAATGATTCCAAGGTTTTAATCAATTATCTATGGAACCCTCCCATTATTCATACCTCTTGAGAAGGAAATAAGGTAGTTAATTTACTAGCCAATTATAGAATCAGATTACCCCTTTTATCTATCAAGCATGAAAGTAGCGACATCCCACTACACATCACCAAGGCAATTTAATATGAATCCATCATGTCATAGGGTGTGATAGTGTTGGTCACATGTGTAAAATTCATAGTTGGTTCATCATGTTCCAAAAATCATGTTAAATCATTATTTCTCCACACAAGAACTTATTGCTTTGAGTCAGGTGAAAGATATCTCATTAATTCCCTTTATTATGATTAGCTATAAACTTAACCAAGAAAAAGTAGACCTTTATCACCATTTAAATAATATTCTCTCATGCTAGCATAGAATGGGGGGAGAGAGAGATAGGATTAATCTAAAATAATGAATAGAGTTTCATTATAATAATAAGGTCTGATGGAATCTATGCAAAGGAGGTTTGATGAAATACATGAATTGAATCATAGGGCATGATGTAAACCTTACTAAGGATTTTTTTACAGCATGGAATAAAAGAATTATGGAGATAAGAGGTATTTGAATTAGTTCTCTCTCTGAGGAGATGATTAAAGAGGCAACTAGGATGTCATGTGAGGGTTAAAAATCATTTAAAGACTAATCAAATAAGATGGAGTTAATTTATATATTTTTAGGGATGAATGAGATATTTAAAATAGACAAAAAGTATTTTCTATGAATGGACTTGTTGAGGTATTGGTTGAATGTGTGTCTTCAGATCATGAAAAACCTTACTCTAGAAGGTAAATTTACTCTTATTTTCTCTAACCATTTTTTCCTCCTAAGCCATTTCCAAGGATTTAAAATCAACCTACCATATTACTTGATAAAGTCCTTAGAAATTATAGCCCTCACTTTTCAAATTAATGAAGTAAATGCCATTATCCACCAAGGGTTTATATTCTTGCTTGTGAAGGATGGTGAGACACCACATGGGAAATAAGTCCCACTAGGAGGGTATTTTATGGAGGAGGAATCTACCAAAGAATACCCAGCCACTGAATCCCTTAGTCTCCTTCCAACCCTTCCTTATGATCCCCAATTCCAAAATTCTCACAAGGGATCTTATTCTCTAGCTAATCATAAATAAACCTAAACCTATTATTTTTATGAGGAGTATGTAATGAAATATTTTGAAAAATATGAGGCCTTCATGTCTAAATTAGCCAATAAAAATAAGAAAAAATTGGAGGAATTTAATGGTAAACTTCATGAAGTAGGTCTAGGCCAGGTCAGTTTGATCAAGGAATGAAATTATATTATTAGGGAAGCTACAAAAATGTTACAAACTTTCACCCATCTCAACAAGGCATAGGTTCCCCCTAAAGATATAATGATGAGAAGGTGGAGGTTCATCTCACTCAAATACCTTCCTCCAAACCCATCAACATGAACAACCCCTTTAAGAATATCTTGGAGGAGCCTCAAAATAAGTCAAGAATGATTCTATTGAAATGTGTCATGGAAGGCCCAAGCAATAAGACTTAGGAAAATATCATTAGGAATAGGCTAGTGGATAAGGTGAAGGATAGTAATTCCATAAAGGTACACATGGAGGAAACTACCTTCCTTAAGTAATTTATCTTTTTTATTTATTTCTATTTTATCCTCTACAATAGACTTCTACTAGTTATTTTTGTTTTGGTTGTATGCTTTTCAGACCTTAGACCTTTCTCTATTATGATTTAATATTGTTTAACTTTAGGTTGTAGGATTCTTAAACATGTTTATTTACCTAATCAAATAATAAAAACCATTAGGCTATTAGTTTTTTTTAGTATTTTGTTATAGAATTTAGAAATTCATGTGAGAATAAGATAACATATTACTATTATATTCTAAATTAGTGAATTTTAGTCGTACAATTATTGCAAAATCAATATATCTATGTTTTGTAATTTTTTCATTAGTTTATGAAGCTTTTCAAGTTCCTTAAAAACTATCCAAGGAAGAGAAAGGGTTCACACACCCAAGGATCCAAGAGTTGTGTTGTTATTTATTTTTATTCTTGTCAATTATTATTTAACTCTATTAATGGTATTTATATTTCAAAGTGTTTTGTGTTTGACCAATAGGTCTCTTTCAAACTATATGTGCATTTACTTTACTATTTATATCATTGTTATCATTTTCACTTTTAAATTCAATTCCATTTTCAAGTAAGTTCAATTCTTCAATATTGGTACAAGTATATTCAATTCTAAAATGAAATTAGAGTATGTTTTCTTCTAATCAATAAAGTGTGTTTTGAGTGTTAGTATTTTTTGTTCACAAACACCAAGTGTTTCCATTGAATCAAGGGTGTTACTTTCAGCATTATGATTCTTCAAGTGTGTTCCTCTAAGAAACTAGATAGATTCAATTTTATTTTAGTAGATTATAACCTTAGAGTTGGTTGATCCATATGAAAACCCCCAAAAACATAATTTTTAGTAACCAATTGCACACATTATTACATACAACATTTGGAAACTGGCCATAGTTTTAATGACATCAACCAAGGAGTTGATTACATGAATGGATTAATGATAATAATAATTTTTGGAACCATTTATATGGATAATTTAGGTGTTATTAAGGTGTAAATCACAAGAAAATAAAGAAATAACTTCCCTAAATTCAATAAAAATGTATGAGGAGACCTAAAAATTCATAGAGAAGATTCATCCCAAAGCACTCTCAATAGGATATCACAAGTTATAGAGTAAAATCTCACATAGAGAAAGTGGAAAAATTAAAATAAGATATTAAAGAGTATTTTGAAATTCTTGGAATGGACATAGACTTAGTTTTACCTAAACCTTCAAATCATTTTTTAGAGGTAGGTGTCTCCCTCCAAAGAAAATTAAAGTTAAAAAATGTTGTGAATCAAGAACATAAGTCTTACTAAAGTATCCTCCCATCCACATATGATAACTCACCACCTCCCCATAAAAACTCTACAATAATTTTTTGAAGAAATGCGACAAAACATAGGAAATGTACTAAATCCTGATGGAAATGCACATAATATGGCTAATCAACCCAGAAGAACCTTCACTTATCCCATTATACTAGAGAATGATGATAGTAATAGCATGAAAAGTATTTCTCCATACATACTACCCAGATTTAGGGGAAACCTACCAAATATCTTGATTAGTTCCTCTTTGAATTCAAAGTCCTATGTTAAACTTATGACTAAAGAACTGATAGTTAGAACTTAAAGATGTTTCCTTCTACACTCAATGAACTAGCCATGAGATGGTTTATGGGATTTAAAGAAAACTCCACAACAAAATGGAATAATTTTTAAACTTTATTCTTAGATAAATACCAAGATTACTAGAGGTGAAGAAATAAGAAAGAATAATTTTATAGAATAATACAAAATGAGGATGAAAACCTAGAATATTACCTTGATCATTACCAATTCATTCACAAAAAATGTGTATATGAATTAAGTGAGCAAGTTTTTAAAACATTCTTAGAATTTATTGATGTTGATTCTAGGTAATCCTTGAACCTTATGGGGAAATGATACACAAACAAGATTGATCTCAATGACATAACTAGGATGTGTAGGAATTATTCAAGAATTAGAGGGAGTATCAAGAAGCTAAAATCAAGAAAGAGTGGTATTGATGTAGGATAACTCATGTAATAATTATAAAACCTCAATACAATAATTTTATTATAATTGAACACTATGCTAGATGGGTTGTAATCCAATAATGCTAATACTACCACTAAGCCACTAGCTATGTATTACCCTAAGTGTAGGTTAAAGCATGCTCTTTGACACTTCATTTTAGATAGGACTATATGCCTGGAATATGCTATGAGAATTTTCATGATCCCAAGAAATATTCCATCCTACATATCCTTAAAAATAAATTGAAAAAATAAACCCACCCAATAGAAGAGATCAACTACATACAAAGATAGGGAAACTAGTTTTCACACAATCAAAACCAAAACCATTTTAATCTTAGATCTCCTTCTAACCCATAGATGATGTGATGGGCTAGGATACCAATTATATAGGCATGAGAACCTCCATAATTGGGAAACAAGAGTGGTCACCACATTCATGGATGCCTTAACCCCACTAATAGCCTTGGATGTCCCAACCTAATCCTCAACTATGGGTAAACTAGTAATGGGTTTCCCACCAGGAGTTTTACACAAAAAAATTATTGATGCCTCCACATCTCACTCCAACACCACACAAAAAAACAAGTGTCTCAACCTCAAGTATCTACACAACTTGTATCATATCCAAAGATTAGGCAAATAACTCCTATATATAAAACTGAGCAAGAAGGTACCTTAGGAGTTGGTGCCATTAATTGTGGAACTATATAGTTAAGATCAAGAAAGATGTTGAATAATCCTCCAATCACCATAAAAAAAGTCTTAAATGAGAAACTAAACCCTCTTATTGAACCAAATAGATAAAAAACTAATGATTAAAAGGAAGGGACTCAATAAGATACTACACTTCTTTTAACCATACCATTTCCTAAAAGACTTAAAGAAATAGGCAATAAGGGTGAATCTGATTTAGTCCAAGAACTAAATAATTTGAGCATTGAAATTCCATTTCTTCAATATATAATATCTATTCCAAAAATTAATATAATAATTAAAGGTATATGCATAAAAACTCTAGGTAGAAAAAGATAATATCATAAAATAATATAGGTAAATAGTACACTTGTTGATTTTTTAGGAAGAAAGCTCCTTCTACCTAAGTATGGGGATCCTAAAAGTCTTATTATTTATATAACCATAGGAATAAATGATATACCCAATGTACCTATGGAATTGGGATATACCATTAATGTGATGATAGCAGACACTCCAAAAGCCTTGTTTCTTAAAGGGGTACAGCCTAATTCTATAGTTCTATAAATGGTAGACCAGTTATTTATCAAACTTGAAAAAAATATAGAATATTTATCTATGATAGTAGAATTTCTGGAATATTCCATATATTTCATGATACTCTAGGCCAAAACTAAAAATATTTGATATCTATTAATCTTTCAAAGTTCATGGTTAACCATAGTTTCAACATTAATAGACTACAAGTCAGGGGACATGACCATTTAGAATGAAATAAAATAAAAATAAATATATTTGTATCCACCCAACAAAAACATATACAAATATTTTATGTCACTTGTGGGTAAATGAACTTGAATAAATTAGTAATAGCCTCTCCTCATTATCCATGGTAACTATCAAAGACCATGTGGAAGAGTTAGAAGATGAGTTAATGAGGAGTTTAGGAAATAATAGGATAACTTCATAGTTTGAAAATAAAGCTCAAGAGTTTGATAGTGAAGTTATAGACTCTGTTAGAACAAATCCATAATTCATTAGTAATGCTATAGAGTTTTCATACTAGCTCCAAAGCTTAGTAGTGAAGCTCTAGAGCCTATCAGACCAGCTTTAGGGTTCAATAGTGAAGCTTTGAATTTTGATATAATAGATATATATTTTATTATATCCTCCTATAAATATCATTCATCTATATTAAACCATATTAATTTCACATATGAACACATACCCAATCAACAGAACATTGTTAGATAGGCATAAGATAGATAGGGCTCATTTTTGACATCTTTTCATTGTACATTATCAAATATAATTTCACAAGGGGATAATTTATTTATATACATCACCAAATTCCATATTTTTTACCACATACATACCATATAAACTCTCTAATGAGTGATTTTAGTAAATTAAATTCCATATATCCAAAGACCAATATAATAGTTCTCCAACCAAATAAAATATTCACTATAAACAGATTGATAAAAAATGAACATGAAGTTAAGGTGATTAACATAATAAGGAACCATATAAAATTATTTTCATGGGATTATAGTGACATGAAATATATCCACCCAAGTCTGTATACTCATCACATACATACTAAAAATA
Source organism: Torreya grandis (assembly GCA_037957365.1). Classification (NCBI taxonomy): domain Eukaryota; kingdom Viridiplantae; phylum Streptophyta; class Pinopsida; order Cupressales; family Taxaceae; genus Torreya; species Torreya grandis. The sequence goes on from JARHVA010002926.1 coordinate 2,108,935, forward strand.
ATAGACCTATTAGATAACCTCAAAGGAGGATTAATCTAACATTAAGGGACATATTCAAAACTAGTATAGAGAAACTCTTAAAGGTAGGATTCATTTATCCAATAAATGATATTCAATGGGCATCACTACTTTTAATAGTCCCAAGAAGAATGGAAAGTGGAGGATATGCATATATTATAGAGAATGCAATAAATACATCATGAGACTACTTTCCCTTGCCTTTCATAGATCAAGTGTTGGATAACATAGTTAGGAAAAAGTATTTCTCCTTATTAGATGGGTTTAGTGGTTACAATCAGATAAGGGTAACCCTAGAAGACCAAAAAAAGAAAAACATTTGCATGCCCTTGTGGGACATTTTCTTATAAAGTGTTACCTTTTGGACTTTTTAATGTACTTGACACATTTCAAAGGGAAGTTTTGGCCATCTTTGTTGATCTAACCAATGAATATGTAGAGGTATATCTAGATGAATTTACTATGCATGATGGATATTTCAATGAATATTTAAGTAATCTAAAAAAGGTGTTAAAAAGTTGTGAATAACATCAATTATCCTTGATCCATGAGAAATTCATAATGATGGTAGATCAAGGAATTGTTCTTGGTCATCAAATTTAAGCCCAGGGGATACAATTGAATCCTAAAAAGATAGAAATCATTACTAACCTACCTGGTCCAAAAAACTAAACTAATATAAAAAGCTACATGGGACATGTAGGGTATGATCGATGTTTCATAGAAGAATTAAATAATATAGTTTCACCCATGTTCCCTTTGCTTATAAAGGACAATGAGTATTTATGGATAGACTAATGCCAACATATTTTTTAGGTAATTAAATCCAAGCTGATCTCCACCCCAATATTAACAGGACTTGATTAGAATCAATCATTCCACATTCATACATATACTTCCAACAATTCCATGGGGAATTATTGGGTTAAAAATATGAATAGGGAAAGATGTATATGATTTATTACATTAGCAAGAACCTTTCCCCCATAGAAAGAAACTACACAACCACTGAAAAAGAATTTATAGTTTTCATTTATGAAATAAACAAATTCAGGCATTATATCATTAGTTATAAAATGTTTATCTCTATAGATCACTTAGCCTTTAGGTACGTCATGAATAATAATACAAAAATTTGACATTATTAGAGGTAGGATTATTAGATGGTTACTAATTTTACAAAAATTTGATATTACCATTATTGATAAGCCTGGGAATTTTAATTTGGTTGCTAAATTTATATCTAGATTAAATGTTTCAAGTGAAGAAGAGTTAGTGGAGGATAGTTTTCATGATGATCAACTATTCATGGTATCATCATAGTCACCATGATTTAATGATATGGAAAACTACTTAGCTATAGGTAAGTTTCCTTGTTGTTTTACTTCTAAAGAAAGAAAATGTCTACTTATATATAGTTCCTATTTTAAATGGTATAGTGGTATATTGTATAAGTGTGGAGTTGACCATGTGTTTCATAGGTGTGTAAGAAAATATGAGACTTATTACATCATAAGAGCTTGTCATGATGAACCCATAGGAGGCCATTATTTAGCCAAGAGGATTTTCCATAAGATATTTGGGATTGGATACTATTGGCCTTTGTTTCATAAGAATGTGAAGAAATATATATATATATATATATATATATATATATATACACACACACACACCTGTGTGTGTGTGTGTGTGTGCATAGAAATGTGATCTTTACCAAAGGATGGGTAAACCTACATTATCTAATGAAATGCCTCTCCATCTTTAGGTGGTTTTGGAGCCATTTGAGAAATAGGGGACGGATTTTGTTGGACCTATTGATCCACCATCAAAAGGAAAGGAATACTTACTTGTGTGGATAGACTGTGTCACCAAATGGGTTGAGTTCATGCTCTCCCATTTTCAAGATAATTAGTTGTTGATTTATTAGAATATAAGATTATGTAATGTTTTTGAGAACTAAGATAAATAGTATCTGATCAAGGACCATAATTCATGTTCAACATGATAAATTTTTTCATAGAACATTACCATATTGGTCACAAGAAATCATTTGCCTATCATCCACAAGCAAACAAATAAGTATAGGTCACCAACAAAGAATTGGAGAAAATTTTAACCAAGATAGTTAATAGAAGCAAGAAAGATTGGGTAGACAAGGCAATTGAAGTAGTATGGGCATATAAAACCATATGATTCTCATCATATGAGTTGGTTTTTAGTAATAAGCCTATACTTGTTATTGAGTTTGAATTGTAAACTTTTAAAACAACATTATAGATAGGCATAAATCTGGATGAGGCATTAAAGGATATAATTTTATAGCTTAATGAGTTAGATGAAATGAGAATGAAATATTTATAGTAGATAAGGATTTATCAGCACCAAATAAAATAAAGTCGTGATACTCACATCAAAGGAAGAAGATTCAAAGAAGGAGATAGGGCATTATTGTTTGATTTCAAGTTTTAGCACTTTAAAGGGAAACTTAGAACCAGATGGTTGGGTCCCTTTTAAATAGAAAATATTTTTGATAATGAGTTAATATAGTTGTTGCCCATATATGGAAATCAAAAAACCCTTTTGGTCAATGGGCCTAGGTTGAGACTTTACCAAAATCCTTCAAGCAAGGAGGAGTTACTTGAATAAATTCAATCTTAAAATGAGTTTGGTTACATGGAAGAACTTGGTTCTTCCATGATTACTAAAGGATGAGGTCTAAAGCTCAATAAATATGTAGGATTTTAAATTAGTAATTGGTAGTCCTTAAACAATAAAAAATAAAAAAATATAAAATATAAAATATAAAATATAAAATAAAATAAAATAAAATAAAATAATAATAATAATAATAATAATAATAATGAGAAGTTGAAAACCAATAATGAAAATTTCTCAAGGAACAAAGCAATAAAAAAATGGTGTTTGTAATCTCTATATATATGCTCTTCACTAACTGATGCAATCTAACCCTAGTAGGACAAGTGGAAGTCTAAGAATTAGGGTCAACACCACATCAATTAAGGTATTTTTTGTTATATTCTTATATCTAGGATTAGACTTAGGTTGTAAAAATGTATGCTTGTTCATCTTTAGAAGAAAGGTTACCCAAAAAGGGTAAGTGTCCTAAAAATAGGGATATGAAAAAAAAGGGGTAATTTTTAAAAAGGCAAGTGTCATTTACATGTAATATACCACATATAAAAAAGATACAAATAATGTAAGAGAATACATGATTTCAGAAGTATGATGTAAGAGGTAATGAATGGAAAAAAAACATCTTTAGGAGTCATTATTATAGCTGTCAGACTCAATAGCTTTAGAAAATGAGTATTGGGGATTTATGACACATGATAAAAGACGAAGTTACACCCCAAACTGATCAAAAATTGGGAGTCCATAGATTTGAAATCACAAGTCCATAGATTTGGAATTACAAGTCTATAGATTTGAAATTGCAAGTCCGTAGAAATCCCACATGAAGAGGGATAATTGTTTGGTAATATCATGCCCCGGCCACATGGGAGAAACCAGCCACTTTACTGAGCCACATAGCTCGTGATCCATCTACCACATCCAAAAATATGATAAACATGAGAATAGACATGCCAATTCAAAGCTCAAAATTTGGTTCTGATAATTGTTATAATTCAAAGTTTCAGTGGCAACACACTTTAGATCTTTTTGAAAGCTTTTCGATGCATTTTTCAAAACGTAAATCCAAGTTCGGGAGCTCCTATTATGGCCATTTGAAGATTGGTCAAAAAATGTATCTTGCAACATGTGGCATGTGTTTCGAGGTTGATTCAACATATAGACCAATTAGAGGTTGACACTTGGCAAAATGAAAGGTTTGAAAAAGTTTGGTTTGATAACATGCCATGTCAGCAACATGCCACATGGAGTTAAGTGTGAGATAAGCTCATTGACTAAGCCATGTGGTGAGTTCAAAGGCATCCATAGGTTGAAGCCCGAGCAAGGTGGTGAGCAAGGTGTTAAGTCCAAGGGAGAACGGTTTGTAGGAAAGACTGAGTACAATGTCATATTCCATGGGAAGAGGACGTTGATTTCAAATGTTGAATTAAGAGATTGAGAGAAGAGGACAAGGCTAGCGTATATGCTAAGATTGGAGTTTTGACCAATGTGCATGCTAAGCTAGGTGCCTTGAGCCCACCAAAAGGGGGTGTTGATAGATTCAAGGAGGCCACCAAGCTATTTAAAGAATGCAACCACTTTCCACGCAGCCCATGTGGGACAAAAGGTAAAGCATGCGTGCCCAAAAAGGAGGAGGAAGATTTCAAACTCATGCCTAAGCACCTAAAAGGAAGGCCAACAGTTTGAACCCCTGACCTGCCATCTGAAAGGGATAGGCTTTGACCACTTGAGCTGCAGGGGTCAAATTTTTATCTAAGTAGTGAATTTCTATTTGAAGTTATCAAATTCTAGATTGTGTTTTTATTTTTAAGAGGCTGAGACTTTGGGAAATCTTATGTAGTGGATTTTTATCCATATTTTAACCATAATACACATTATTAATACTCTATTTAGCCAATTTTCATATTGGAGAAGTATATTTCAACCCTTAAAGGAGATTTTTAGGACTTTTGAAGCAACTTTTCTGGTGTTTATGAAGACTCACGAAATTTGAAGGTGTCGAGCTTGATTCAGTCATGGTGAAGGTGAATTCTTGCATTGAGATATCAGCTTGCAAGAAAGTTTTTTATTGTTTCCATGTGTTTGAAGTGCCCTTAATGGAAATGGTCCACTCCTTTGGAGAACCTAGAGATGTAGGCATTGATTATTGAGCCAAACTCCATTATCACATCTCATGTTCTAGTAATTGTCATTTTGATGCATGATTTTGTTTCAGTTTGCTGATTTGGTTTAATTAGTAAATGAACTCATGCAAGTAATCTACAATTCGACAATTTTAACACAATGTTATTAAAAACTAATTTAATTAGTAAATGGAATTAATAAGTCTTTTGACAATTCCAATCCAACTCAATGATCGAGAACATTTTTACCAAACATTTTGCAAGTTCTTTTGATTTTTTTGAGAATTTGTTAAGTTTTGAGAATTTTAGTATTCTTACTTAAAACTTCACTTTGAGTTTATCAATGTAGTTTATGGATCAAGTTGGTATCAGAGTAGTTAGAAAGTTGGGTTAGCTTTAGATTGAGTTTTGATAGTTGCTTTCAATTTATTGGTTATCCATATGACTTGATTAGATTATAGTGTGTAGTTGTGGAATCAGTGTGTTTGCAGGAAACCATGGGCAAGTTGTCATACAAAGCTAAGATGGAAGATCTTGAATCATCAATACACAAATTCAAGATGAGAATGCATTCCTAAGATGCAAGCTCTATTCCCTTGAAGAAAAAATTGCAAGTTTGAAATCTGAGCTTGAATCTAAGGATTAGCTCTTGATTAGATTGCAATGTGGTGAGTGTGAAAAGGTAAAGCCATCAACTTCAGATGCAAAGACTATGACTGAGTGTCGTGTAAGTTATTCACCACATAGTTTATCTAATTCTTCTTTCCATTTAGATTCAAATTCAAGTAATGATGCTTTTGGTAGTTTTGAACAACACACTAAGGGTATATGATCTAAATTGTTGATGAAAATGGGCTTTAATGGAAGAGGTCTTGGTCGAGATGGCTAAGGAATTACTAACCCAATATAGGTAGAGCATAGATCTCTTCATGCAGGCTTGGGTTACACTAGTGAGCAGGTGGAAATTGGAGAAACTTCCTCCATGGATAAAGGAAGACAAGCTTCTAATAGCAAAGGATAGAGGCCACTAGAAGATCATGTACGGTGTAAGAAGGAAGGTAGAAAAGGTATTGAGATTCCACCTCCTAGTTCTTACACTAGAGTTAGCACTAAATCTTTTGATCCACTTTTTATGTTTAAGAAATTGGGATTTAACTTTTAGAAGATAATGCAATCATTTCCATGCACTTTTTGTGGGATGCATAGCCACAGTGTTGTATTTTGTTGGAAGAGACATGCTTTGCTTAAGCAGATTGTAGGTGTTAAGAACCATTCTCATCATGGCAAAGTGAGAAGAGGTAAAAGGGAGACCTCACCTAAGAAGGTTGTTTACACTCATTTCCATATGAGTGGACATCAGATTGATCATTGTTTTAAACTTCAATCATCTTCTCATTCTAGAAATTCTAAAACTAAGATGATTTATCAACTTATTAATAAGGTCAGTAAAGTTAAATCAGTACATAACGATGTTAAGGAATCCACTAAGGAAATAAAGTTAACTAGGTAGAAATTTTGATTAAGTGGATTAATAATGCACTCATTTGTCAAAGCATTGTTAAGAATTCTGTTAAGGGAAAGAACAAGCTTTGAAAATGCATTAGTAGAGTTTTTGAGAATACTTCGAGATAGGTTCATCATTCAAAGTATTTTAATTCTCATGTTGAAAAGCTCTATGTTTTAAATCTCCTATTTATGTTGTGTGAGTTGTCCAGAGGATTTGAACTCATTTGATCAGTTGGAGATAATAACAGAATGTATGTTGTAGGTTGAGTTAATTCCTTACAACATTTATATGACTATTATTTTTAATGTATCTATTTTTGGCACATGGATGTATAGATGCATTGTTAGGACCCTATGGGCATGTTTGGATGTTAGGAGATATACTCTTTGTGTTGTTTACATTTGCTTAGCATATAAGTCCCCTACCAGGGCATTATATTGCAACATGTCTACAACATTCATTGTATGTTGTCAACATTAACAAACTTGTTTTGTAGTTACACTGGGGATTGTTTCAGTTATTGATAGTTCACCGCTTTATAGGATGTGACATGGATAGATAGTTTTGGTATGTTGTAATCACTTTGGCAGTTGCCAATTCACTTACTCATGCATTTGGATTAGGCATTTTTGAAGTTTGATTGTGAATCATTTTAATGCAATTGTTTATACCTCTTGTTATGATTGGGTTTTATTTTCATGGATGTAGTAGACCAGTTTGTAGTTTCAAGGGATATTGGACTTTTGGAGACCAAAAGCCTTCCATTGGGGAGGTGTGATCAGAAATTGGGAGTCTGTAGATTTGAAATCACAAGTCCATAGATTTGGAATTACAAGTCTATATATTTGAAATTACAAGTCCATAAAAATCCCGCATGAAGACGGATAATTGTTTTGTAATATCATGTCGCAGCCACATGGGAGAAACCAACCACTTTATCGAGCCACATAGCTCATGATCTATCTGCCACATCACAAAATATGATAAATGTGAGAATAGACATGCCAATTCAAAGCTCAAAATTTGATTCTAATAGTGATTCTAATTTAGAGTTTCAGTGGTGGCACACTGTAGATCTTGTTGAAAGCTTTTTGACACATTTTTTGCAATGTAAATCTGAGTTTGGGATCTCCTATTATGTCCATTTGAAGATTGGTCAAAAAATGTCCCTTGCAACATGTGGCACGTGTTTCAAGGTTAATTCAACATTTAGACCTATCAAAGGTCGACACTTCGAAAAATGAAAGGTTTTAAAAAGTGTGGTTCGATGACATGCCACATCATCAACATGCCATGTGCAGTTAAGCATGAGATAAGCTCATTGACCAAGCCATGTGGTGAGTTTAAAGGCATCCACAAGTCAAAGCCCGAGCAAGGTGGCAAGCCCAAGGGAGAACAGTTCATAGGAAAGACTGAGTACCACATCATATTCCATGGGAAGAGGATGTTGATTTCAAATGTTGAGTTAAGATACCGAGAGAAGAGGACAAGGCTACTGTATATGCTAAAATTGGAGTTTTGACCAATGTGCATGCTAAGCTAGATGCCTTGAGCCCACAAAAAGGGGGCATTGACAGATTCAAGGAAGCTGCCAAGCTATTTAAAGAATGCAACCACTTTCCAAGCAACCCATGTGGTAAAAAAGATAAATCTTACGCGCCCAAAAAAGAGGAGGAAGATTTCAAACTCATGCCTAAGCACCTAAAAGAAAGGCCGATGGTTTGAACCCCTGACCTGCCACCCAAAAGGGATAGGCTTTGACTACTTGAGCTGTGGGGGTCAAAGTGTTATTTAAGCAATGAATTTCTATTTGAAGTTATCAAATTTTGGACTGTGTTTTTATTTTTAAGAGGCCGAGACTTTGTAAAAGCTTTGGGAAATCTTATGTAATGGATTTTTATCCATTTTCTGACCATAATACACAATATTAATACTCTATTTAGCTAATTTGCATATTGGAGGAGTATATTTCAACCCTTAAAGGAGATTTTTATGACTTTTGAGGCAACTTTGTAGGTGTTTATGAAGACTCACAGAATTTGAAGGTGTTGGGCTTGATTCAGTCATGGTGAAGGTGAATTCTTGCATTGAGATATCATCTTGCAGGAGAGTTTTTTATTGTTTCCAGGTGTTTGAAGTGCCCTTAATGGAAATGGTCCACTCCTTTGTAGAACCTAGAGATGTAGGCATCAATTATTAAGCCTAACTCTATTATCATGTTTTGTGTTTTGGTAATTGTCATTTTGATGCATGATTTTGTTTTAGTTTGCTGATTTGGTTTAATTAGTAAATGAACTCATGCAAGTAATCTACAATTCGACAATTATAACACAACATTATTAAAAACTGATTTAATTGGTAAATGGAAGTAACAAGTCTTTTGACAATTCCAATCCAACTCAACAATCGAGAACATTTTTGACAAACATTTTGCAAGTTCTTTTGAGAATTTGTTATGTTTTGAGAATTTCAGTATTCATACTTAAAACTTTGCTTTGATTTTATCAGTGTAGTTTACGGATCACAAAAAAAAATATAAACATTCCACATTCATTAATGATTATTGTCACCCAATAATAGTCACATCCTACTAAATTGGTGTGCTTCAACCAAATCCCAAAGATTGATGCAATTAAATTGGGGTAAATAATGCATGTGTGAAAATTGATTCAAAATATCTATCAAAACATATAACCCTGATGATATTTTGTCTTCATCCTCACCATACTTTTTTATTTCATCTAAAATTCCTTTTTAGTTTCTCACCATCGGTCAAAATAAAAAATCTAGGTCTAAATCTATGAATTTATTGCTTAAAGATGAAGTAGTAAGTGTTGTCATTGAAGAAGCGAGGTGGATTAAATTATTAAAGAAATTTTATGGATATGATTAAATTATGGTGAAGGATTTTATCACCAATTTTGAAGACAACTACACCATGGTGAAGGGAATAAATATTACAATGACCAATTAAGTTATCGGTGAGCTATCAAATATTCCAGATGAAGGCATGACAATTATAGGTAGGTCTAATTTTAATGATCTTATAAAGATACTTCATAAATATGGAGAAATAGATATTTGTTAGGGACCCCTTATCCAATGGAAGCACAATTGATTACTTTCTTATTAGCAATTAAACACAGAATTATACCAGAATGATTAAGTAACTAGAAACTTGAGACAACAAAGAATTTGAGAGACAATACACACTCTTGTATTAAATATTACTAGAAGAAAATACAATAAGGAAGATGCCACTTCTTCCTCCACCTCAAAGGCTTGCCACACCTCAAGACCTTCTTCCGCTCTCTCTCTTGCTCAACATAGCAACTCTATAGCCTGAGTTATTATCCCTCCTTAAATGCTTCAGCTGATCTCCTTGACCTTACACATGTAGATCTCCTTGACCTTGCTTGCTTCAATGCTTTTACTTGCCTTCTTGATAATTGCAATACATGCCTCATGGGTCTTTAAATAGAATCCCATGGTTACAAAAATAGAACTCTAACTACAATAATTAGACATGCAACTCATGACTATAATTAGTCATTTAACATGCAAACACTCGCTTCACTTAACTGACTGTTCGTCAACATTAGTTCTAGAATGCATAGGCGACCGACACTGGTCCTTACTTGCCTAGTGCTACTGACGTCGACTGACTATCTGCCATCACCAGTTGCCTTCTACACTGCATCTGACCGACGTCGATCATGCTACCGATGCCGATGCTTCTGGTTCTTCAGCAACCTTCCTCATGTCTGCAACAGTTGAAGCTTTTAGCTCCACACCCTAACAATCTCCCACTTTGAGATAAATAGCTGCTACTATACCTGTACCTGTACACCATCTATTTTGTTCCCTTGGCTTTGTATCCCTCTTCAAAGTCACTCTTGAAGACCAACCACCACTGAACTTGGGATGCAATACCTGTCACTTATGCCAAAAGAATTTTGTTGCTCTCAAATTCTTCATGACATACTTCTGAACCAACTCTACCCTTAGCTCAAAAAACTCCCTGTATATGAAACCCTGCAACAAGTAACACAATACAGTAACAGGATAATGTAGCTAATATTATCCAACCTCGTAAAGATAAAATACAATGGTCAAATCTCCATTGTCCTGCAGCCTACTCAAGACCATATACCATAGCCTTCTGTCTCACATGTCCATCCACTCTCTTCTCTAATATGGGAATCCATCCCTCTATCCAGTGCTTTCTTCCAACTAACAACTCTACCAACAAATACCTGTTTGGTTCTTCTCCAAGAACTCACACTCCTCATCTATGCCAAGCTCCCACTGTTTCTAGATTCTACCTAGATTGCTTCTTCCATCTTCCTAGTTCTTGACTATCAGTAAGCAATATAAAGAAGGTGAACGACGAATATGAGGTTCACTTACCCTTTCTGATCTCCATATAGGTGTTTGAGACTCCTTGACAGCTTGCTATCCACCCAACATCTATTCTAGTGACCAATCTCAGCCATCTCCCAGTTTGCTCCCGACCAATGTCGGTTCCCTGCACTGACCCTGACTACCGACATCATTTCCCTGGCCGATGCCGGTGTCCCCCTTGCTGATGTCAGTCCTGCTGACTGACGTCAAACTTCTCCTACCCGACCTACCAACCCTATTGGTCTACACATGACTGATGCCAGTATCTGGCTGACCGACATCGATCCCAAGTGACTGACATCGATATCTGTGTGTTCCTGTAAGTGATGAAATCTTCATCCACGAGCTCATCCTAGATCAAACCTCTATCCATACTACCCTACTCAAGCCCCTGTGACTGATCTATGTCCTTCATCTCCTTCATAAACACCAAGGCTTCTTTGTTCCTCTCAAAAGCATCAAATTTCCTTTTTTTGCAATGAACTCTATCTATGCTTTCTAAATCTGAACACATACCTTTTGAATCAAGAACGCCATTCCCTTCTTATTCATGTGACCAAGCCTATTAAGCCACATCTTCGAATCTATAGCTGAAGTAGATAAACCAGAAGTAGAATCAGTAATACAAGTAGATAGATAAAGAGTATCTACTTTCTTACCTCTTGTTAGAACAAGTGCACCCTTGGTAACCTTCCAAGAATCTGCTGTGAGGGTTATTGTGCATCCCTCATCACCCAACCTTCCAACAAAAATCAAACTCTGCTTCAAAATCGGGACATGCATGACCTCTTTCAACACCCATGTATTGTTAATCTGCAATCTTAGCTGCACTTTTCCTTTGCCAACTATTTGACAAGGCATACCATCCCCTAAATAAAGCACTCCAAAGTCTCCCTATTCATACTCATGGAACAAATCTATGTTTGGGGATGCATGAAAAGATGAACCAGAATCTAAAATTCATGATCCTACCTAACTATCCAAAGAAAGTATGAGAGCATCTTGTACCATAATATTTGCATCCTTTGCTTCTTCAATACCTACATGTTGATTCTCTTTATCTGTCAACCAACACTCCTTCTTTGTGTGTCCTTTCTTTCCACAAAAATAATAGGTAATACCTTTGGACTCAGATCTCCTTCCTGACCTTGATTTCCCTTGCTCAACCTTCTCCCTTTGCCTTCCCCTACTTTTTGCACTTAGAGCATTCCCTGATGATTCACATGTGCTTCTCCTGCGTATTTCCTCATTCAAGATCACACTCACAACATCATCAACTTTTAAGATTTTAGAAGCAGATGTAGAATTACTTACTACCATAACCAAACTCTCCCAACTTTCAGGCAAAGAACATAAAATCAAGAGAGCCTTTAACTCATCATCAAAAACAATATTGACTGAAGCTAACTGGTTTACCAAACCATGAAAATCACTGAGATGAGTATGTACCAATCCACCTTCCTGCATTTGCAAAGTAAATAACTACTTCATAAGATATACCTTATTAGAAGCCGAGGGCTTTTCATATAAATTTGCCAAGGATTTTATGAACTCTTCCATTGTCTTGCACTGTGACAAGTTGGAAATCACAGATGATGCAAGGCTCAACCTTATGGAACTGAGAGCCTTTCGATCAAGAACACTCCATTCTTCATCCTTCATATCTATGGGCTTGCATGCAACCCCACCCACGGTAAGTACAAATCCTTCTGATACAGATAATCCTCTATTTACATCCTCCAATGTTGATAATTCTTGCCATTAAACTTCTCCATTCATAACTTACTTTCTTCTGCCATTGCTAAACTCCCACTTAATCAGAAAACTTGTGAATGCCCTGTAATCAAAAACAATAACCTACTTCCTGCAAACCGTAGCTCTGATACCAACTGTTATGGACCCCTTATCCAATGGAAGCACAATTGATTACTTTCTTATTAGCAATTAAACATGGAATTATACCAGAATGATTAATTAACTAGAAACTTGAGACAACAAAGAATTTGAGAGACAATACACACTCTTGTATTAAATATTACTAGAAGAAAATACAATAAGGAAGATGCCACTTCTTCCTCCACCTCAAAGGCTTGCCACACCTCAAGACCTTCTTCCCCTCTCTCTCTTGCTCAACACAACAACTCTATAGCTTGAGTTATTATCCCTCCTTGAATGCTTCAGCTGATCTCCTTGACCTTACACCTGTAGATCTCCTTGACCTTGCTTGCTTCAATGCTTTTACTTGCCTTCTTGATAATTACAATACATGCCTCATGGGTCTTTAAATAGAATCCCATGGTTACAAAAATAGAACTCTAACTACAATAATTAGACACACAGCTTGTGACTATAATTAGTCATTTAACATGCAAACACTCACTTCATTTAACTGACTATTCATCAATAGTAGTTCTAGAACGCACAGGCGACTGACACCGGTCCCTGCTTGCCTGGTGCTGCTGATGTCGGCTGACTATCTGCCATTGTCGGTTGCCTTTTGCACTGGATCTGACCGACATCGGGCATGCTACCGACGCCGGTGCTTGTGGTTCTTTAGCAACCTTCCTCATGTCTGCAACAGTTGAAGCTTTTAGCTCCACACCCTAACAATATTAATGTCATTTTTATTCCTCAAGAGATGGCTAAGGGCATCATAATAGAAAGCTTACATGATCCATATAAAATAACTACTTTATGGTTAATCAAATATCTAACCTACAATGGGTAGTATGGCTCACTAGGTTATGATGTTATGAAGATTATCATCCATTTTAAGGAAAGGATTACCCAATATCAAGAATTTAGTGAATTTACCTATGTATTTTTTGGGAGATATATAATTTATGGCCTTGAAACAAAAGAAATAAATAGCCTCTATCAAACATCATGGGCTCATTTAGCTCATCTATAAATATGATTTCCTTAAACAACTAAAGAAAGAAGATACTTAGGTAGCATTATTGAATAACAAAATAAATAAGAAACCTAAGGCAAATAGAAGAGCCCTGTATGTAGCCAAAACACCAAGGTCTATCTCAAAATAAGGAACCTCTACTAAAATACCATATTTATAGCTGGTGTACACAAAAAATTGATAATGAGGGTTTCGAAAGTAAGCTTTGAGGTCACTCTGAAGTCAGTTGAGAAGATAGTACAAAGAAGGAAGTTAATTTCTATGGTTTCATAATAAATTTATATAGTTAATATAGAGCTAGTTATTAATCCATAGCCTCTAAACATTTTAAAGGATGAGAAACATAGTCCAGAGATGCCTTCAACTAAAATCTTAAGGAGATATTCTTGAAGAAAATGAAGAACTCTACCAAAATAACCTACCCCTAATAATCCATCAAAAATAACAAGTAAAAATTTTATTTTGTAGGAAGATGAGGATTTAGAGAGAGATGCAACTAAGATATAAATAATTTTTAGCTAAAAAAATTCTATGGGAATCCAAAATATAAAAGTGGACCCTACAACTTAATATGTAGAATAAGATCATACAGACATGGAAATAGAAATAATGCATGAAGAATATGGGGAAGAAAATTTGGAAGGAATTGAAAATCAAGCCACCATGGTAGAATCCTTTGAATATTTTGAAGTATAATTTCCTCTACCTTCATCTCCTTCTCCTTTATCATCAAATCCGCTTCTTGACAAAGTAGAATCTCTGATGGAAGAAGAAGATGAGGTTCTTTCCTCCAATTCAGATGAATAAATAGAACTACAATGATCCCTTATTATTTCCAAATCTGAATCTAATATGAAGTAGTAAGAAAATAAAATTTCCTTCCTTAGACTACAATCACAAGGTAGGGATAATATTATTTCCTATTTGCAAAAATAATTTGAAGCTGTCAAAACTCACTCTATGGAAAAAAACAATGAGATAAGTGTTCTTAAATAAAATGTATGTGAACTAAAAGTAGTATTAGACTAAACTTATCAAGCACATCCCAAACTAAAAATAAATAGTTAAGTTTAAACCTTGTTGTCTTTTCAAGATGACATGTCCATATGGTATAAAACATGTACAAAATTTAAAGAGATCAAGGTAAAAAATAGGATACTTAAGAAGACAACAAGAAAGTTAAATAATAATGTGATGAAGTGAATAAAAAAACTTAGTAAGCTAAGGTCTTTCTTTAAATAGTTTGTGATATGGGTGAAAAACTTGTGTCCTATAAGATACCATCCTCTACCTACAACTTTTTTCTCCAAGATCAATTCTATATATGGTAGCTGTTAAGAATTTATAGTGATCAAACCATGAAATAATAGATGAAAAAGAATTTATGGAATTTTTTGTAAATATTACTCCATACCTTTAAGATTTTTTATGTGAATTCTATTGGTGTGATTTCATTCTAAGGAATAGGTATGGTTTCTTAATTAATATTTTCATATGAGAGATTCAACTCAAATCTCTCCTTTATAGTTTTAGAAATCAATTTTTATGGGAGTAGAGGATAGATGAGTATTTTGATAAAGCAAGGAGAGTAGTAATTTTCATGAGACCTCAAAGTTATAGTACACTTAGACTTATTTAAGCATTCAAAGTTTAATACTTCTAGTACATGTAAGATAACTACATATTGACTTTACAAAAAAACATTGAATATTTTGATAAATTCACTCAACACCATTTTGAATACACTCTAGTGGAATGTATGAAATCATGGGATACATTGAACATAAATTTTAAAATAAGATAAGTGATATTACCCACTAATATTTGATGATGTCTTCATAAGGCTAGGCCTATTATATAGATAAGCTCAAAAGTCATCAATCAAGAAGGAAATAAACCTTGGATTGGTATAATATTTAGGACAACACTCCTTAGCTCTATATCACCTTGGAAAAATACATCACTAATGCCCATCAATTAGTTTAAGAGTAATATGGAATTTTTTCTTCAGGACATGGGATTCATGCCTATAGATAAGGATAATTTGGGTAGCTATGATATTTATTATCTTAGCCAAAAGTTGGAGCAAAGAGTATTCAACTATGAGGAAAGAGGGGTGCCTTTTGTAAGAGTACTTGAATAAGGTAAAGTGTGGGGGAAATGATGAGTTCATTTTGTGATTCATTATATCCACATATTAACCTTGCACCTATTAACCTACCTTCTTAGATTAGACATTGTATGCATTTTATGACTTGCGGCTAGTGTAAAGTATAAGATAGGTACTACTTATATCTTAATTAGTATATGTGAGTCTATGCTTCTCACTTTTACCATTATGTTAAAACTTTTTTCATGGTTAGTTCTCAATTTTTTTATGTATGAAAGATTTAATATACTATAATCAAATGTTAAGATTTTTGTCAAAGTAAATTGATCCTTAAAGGCAAGCCTAGAGTTTGATGAAGCTTTCTAGTAGAGATCTAGAGTTTGATAGTAAATATCTAGATTTTGACATTAAATCTCTAGATTTTGATAGTGAGCTCTAGAGTTTGATATCAAATCATTGGATTGCTACAAGTAGATTCTAAAAAATACCATGAAGTTATAGAGTACATCAATAGAGTTTTAGAATCATTCTAGCCATCATTCAAATATTTTCAAAGGTATTTTTGATTATACTACAACATTCCAAAGATGTATATGGGATATTTATCTAAGTTATGGATACACTTACTTTTTATATTATTTATTGATATAAACATATATTGAAAACACCATATTGATCATTGTTCATGTTGTTAAAGTTTGGCATTAATGTTATCATTGATGTCAAAGGTTCTTAAGAAAGGTGTTCATAAGGTCATTAAAGAATGTCCTTATTTGATAGAATAATTGAGAGATATGAAATTATATAAGGATCATGTTAGACATGTAATAAAGTATTATAATCATCAAGGAGTGTTTTAAGGTCAGTTGTCAAGCTTCAAATACTTGAGAAGCCTAGTCATGACACTAGTCATAGCATGCAGAGACACGATAAAAGGATTTGAGCTTAGTGGAATAGTAATATGAATGAATAGAGGCATAAGATTTTGTATTATGTTTTATAACCATGAATATTAGGTTTTTTATAACTCATTATAGTTTCAATATAGGTCTACATGGGTGGGACCTATAGACCTAACATGCAACTATACCAATTCTAGACCCTACCTAACCTAATGAGGGGTCATGAGGTATTGTCAAGGCATTTTAAGAATTTATGTTAGTTTTTTATCATAATAATAGGGTTTATGACATGTGTATGAGATTTTAATGAATTAGACAATGTCTAGAAGGTCAGTTTCAAGGCCTAATGTGACTTATAGGTTAAGGCCTAAAGAGCAAAGAGAGAGAGATAGTGGCTAGATGGGGTATCAAGATATGTTATAAGGAAATAATGAGATTTTGAGAATTTTTATTAGTATAATAAATTTTATTAGGTGCATTTACCAATTTTTAGGTCAAATTTTGCAATAAAAATCATGAAATGTGGTTTTGAGGTCTCTCGTGTGCACAAAATGAAAGGTTCTCAATCTAAGATAACTTTCCAGTGTTTATTGGCATGTGTAACCTATGCATTGGAACTTGAGATATTGATTAGATATGTGTAATTTTCCTAGATATGATATTCATGAATTAGTTTTGGAAATGAGGGGTAATCCTTTATGAACAATCATTAACACCAAAAATAGTGTTAACCCTCTCTAAAACCTTAATAATGACCTAAAGTGAAATAAAATATTCTAAAGTGATCAAAATGTATCAGTGTGGATATTTAATATATTTTATCATATATTAAACTCTCCTAATCACATCCAAGTGTGATTGGTTTGTCAAGTGAGTGAGTGGACCCTACAAGAAAAGCCTTGTTTCTTAGAACTTTATTATAGCAGTCAAAGTTGACCAAATCAATGTTTATAAATGGATGGAGGAAAAATATTGAGACTTATATTTTATTTCCATGGTGTTTTATTATCAATTTATATACCTTATATTATCTAAAATAGTCATCCAAGTTGATTAGTTGATAATAGACCTAATGATGCAAATAGTAAAAAAATAGGTAAAAGTGAGAAGTTGATTAGGGATGTGTTATAATTGATTAGGGATGAATAAAAATTCTTAGAGATGTTATTAAATAAATTTAATAAATTTTAATTTTTTATATTTATTTTGGATATCATTTAATATGATGAAAATGTTCCTCATAAGTTGACCTATCTAGTTCAGATGATATAGTGAGGTACAGGAATATGAGATAGGTTTACAAGACCAATATTTCCATTTAACCATATTATATATCTATTTTATAATATTATATTGATACCATAAGATCATATAAATTCATTATAATTCTCTTAAATTTATTATATATGTGTTTTAGATCATTGTTTCCATGGCTGTGTTTTGAGGCTAATCGATAGTTATGAGTGGGTTACTTGTAGAGAAGGATTGGAGTCCTTTTTCCCTATGTAATTAAGTATAATTAACTTGGTATAATTTTTTAAGTACTTAATTTTATATTTATATTATTTTTTTCCTTTTTTTTTGTCATAACTATGTTTTTTCTTCAGTTGTTCAAGACAAACTTTCTAGGTATGTACGAGCTTAACTGTGAATAGTGCTAACTGTGTGATTAAAGTGGTGGTTGGAGGTAAAAGGTAAAATTGACCTAATATGATATTTTTAGGTGTATATTTTAGTTAAATATGATATTTTATTTCCATGTGATGAGTTTTAAAGTGTTCCAAGGAGTTCTAAAGGTAATGTTAATGAGGGCCTAATTGAATTAGGTCTCTTTAAGGCCTAAAAAGACTTTTGGTCCTATTTGTTGTGACCAACATAATGTATTGTTTGATTCATGTTATTTAAATTTACTAATGCATATTATATTAAAAATATAAGTTTTAAAGTGTGTATGGTATACCAAAAGGTATATGATCAAGAGCCTAGTATAAGAATAAGGACTAATAGGCCTAATTAACTAGTTAGAGAATGTGGGGGTTGATGAAAAAGATATAACTCTTTAAAGAGATAAATAAGTTCCTATATAAAATTATAAGGGTAAATATAAAATATCATTAATTTATAATATAGGTATTTTAAATTAACATCATGGTCAAAAGACCTAATCTATCTTGAAGAGACCTAATTGAGCGAAGAAGGCTAGAGACCAATTTGAGAAGGATACAAGTGTGTGAAGATATTAATAAGAAGATTATCATATATTATATGAGAAAAAAAATTTAAAAATTTGATCAAAGGTTTGATGTCGATAATCTAGTGTTGATTCATCTAGGGGATTGGATCTTCCCTGTAAGTGGGTGCTTGCTAAAGCCTAGTCAAGTTGGTGTTTGGATAGTTAGGGTTGGTGCTTCAAGTGAAATTGTTGATTCACTAAATATTGATATTTGAATTATAGTATATTATTACATTCTCATAATTAGTGGTTTTTCTTCCCTTTGATGTTTTTCCACTCAAATAACTATTCTATGTTTTATGCTCTTATCTCATGATTATGGCTCTTAATGTGTTGTTAGTTCACTAAATTGTTTTGATAGTTCATGAATGATAAACTAGAATTGTAAAAAAATTAAATAATGATTCACTCCCCTTTAAGTCATTGTGCTTCCAACAATTAATATCAGATATTTTTCCTTTGAGTCAAGTCTAACAACTTGTAGGTGATCCTAAAAAGCACAATAATGTCTTATGATTATAAGAAGAAGACAACATGTATGATGAAGAAGTATACTATGATAGTGAAGAAGGAAAGGATGAAGTAGACCTTGAATTTGAGCATATAATTTCCCTTGATGATTTCAAGCATAAAGAAAAGACTATCAATGATCTTAGGAATTAGTTAAAAAAGTTAAACACAAGGTGTGAGTCAAAGGGTATTTAAGTATGACCAGTTGAAGATAGATCTAGAATCCTTGAAGGTTGAGCATGAACAACTCATAGAAAAAATGAGAAATTTTGAGCGAGAGAGAGTGAGAAGTCAAAAAATTTAATAGTACCAGCTTGAAAAGACCAATTAGGCATGCTAATGCAATAAAAGATAATTCATTATGGAATCATGATAAGTACAAAAATGTTGTTTGCTATATCTATCACAATATAAGACACATTGCAAGATTTTTCTCCAAAAGAGTTAGAAGGTCTATAAGATTCAACATGGCATATGAAGCTACTATAATGCATAAGAAGGATCAAACATTTGTATATAGGCCAAAGTAAGCTAGGACAGATTAGATTGAGATCAAGAATTAAGATGGACTATTTGCTGAGGAACAAAAGACCAAAGAGGACTCTATGATAGCTCAGGCCACCTTTTGTATTAAGATGAAGGAATGAAATGGTATGTGTGTGTGTGTTTGTGTGTGTGTGTGTGTGTGTGTGTGTGTGTGTGTGTGTGTGTGTGTGTGTGTGTGTGTGTGTGTGTGTGTGTGTGTGTGTGTGTGTGTGTGTGTGTGTGTGTGTGTGCGCGCGCACGCGCGTGTGTGTGCGTGTGTGTGTGTGTCTATATATATAGTGTTTATTCAAGCCACATGATAAGACATAGAAATAATTTCATCTATTTAAATAATAATGTTATAGGAGTAGTGAGGTTTGACAACTGCCAATATAGTTGGCAAGGGTGTCTTGAGATTTGACAATGGAAATACAAAGACCTAAAATGTGTTGTATGTAAAAGGTTTGAAACATAATATTATTAGTTTAAGTTAAATGTGAAATAAATGAAACACACTAACCTTTCATGATAGAGGGGTTGAGTTAAGGAGAGCTAAATTAGGTAGGCTAATTGTCAATGCCAAGAGGACTGAGAATAACCTATATGTATTGAATGAGATCAAGAAGGAGAGATGCTTCATGAGAAAGATAGATGAAATTTTGATATGGCATATAAGGTTAGTTCACCTAAACATTGAAAACTTTGTCAATATTATCACTAAAATTTTTGTGAAGAACATGTTTGAGATCACCAAACCTACAAATATGCTTTACAATGCTTGTCAACATGGTAAACAAACTAGAAAAAGGTTCAAATCCAAGGATTAATATACTAAAAACCCTTGGAGATAATACACACTCATACTTTTTGGCCTAAAATAATTAAAATAATTCAATGAGATACATACTCCATCTTACTCATAGATGATTACACAAGAATGGCATGGGTTGCAATCTTGAAAGAAAAATCAGAAGATCTTGACAAGTTTAAGGAATTCAAGGCTCTTATTTAGGAATGAGATGAATGGGAATATAAAGTGACTAAGATATGATATAGTAAGATTTTTTTTTTCCAATGAGTTTGATGAATAATATAAGGTTATGGAATAAGGAGATAATTATCAATAACTAGGACACCTCACTAGAATGGGGTAGTAGAAAAGAAGAATGGGACAGTTTAATAGATAGATAGAACTATGTTAAATGAGTCTATATTATCTAATGGATAATGAAGAGAGGTATTAAGGTTTTTTTTATAAATTTTGAATAGAGTAAAAATAAGGACTAATGGAAGCAACACTCCTTATGAAATATGGAAAGGCAGACATGTCAATGTGGAACAAATTAGAGTGTTTAGGTGAAAATATTTCATCAAGAGAGATTATGAAGACTTGGGTAAGTTTTATTCCATATCTAATGAAGTAAAATTCTTAGGATACTCATCAATGAGCTCAACCTATATATTTTATAACAAGAGACTAAAAAATGTAGTGTAAAGCACCAATGTGGAGATTTATGAGGCAAGGAAATATCACTCACAGTCAAAGAACACTTTAGAGAATTAGGAATTCAATAATGAAGAGGATACTATAGAGGTTGATGATTAAGAAAAATGTGAAGAGAGATATGACTCAAAAGGACCCTCAAGGTAGATTCAAAGAGATAACCCTAAATCTCAAATCATTGGCAATAATAATGAAAGTATGCAAATAAGGAGAAGATTGGTATGTAATCTCAATCAAGAGAATATTGATCTATTATCCATGATTAAACCTAAGAGTATTATATAATCAATCAATGATAAATTTTGGATAGGTTATATGAATGAGGATTGAGACCAAATAGAGAAAAATTGGACTTTTGAACTAGTTCTTAGGCCTCAAGACAAGAATGTCATTTGCACAAAATGGGTGTTTAGAAACAAGTTGAATGAATATGGATAAGTCACTAGGAATAAGGATAGATTGGTATGCAAGGGATATACACAAGTTTAAGGGGTGGAATTTGAGGATAAATTTGAACTAGTAGAAATATTGGAGGCCATTAGACTATTTATAACATATACAAGATTCAAATGACTCAAGGTATACCAGATGGATGTCAAATTTGCCTTTTTGAATGGTAATTTAGAAGAGGAAGCGTACATTGAGAAACATGAAGGGTTGTCACTATCAGAGGATAAAGACTATGTTTGTAGGTTGAAAAAGGATCTCTATGGTCTAAATCAAGATCTTAGAGATTGGTATGAAAGATTGGATAAGTATCTAATGGATCAAAGATTCAAAAGAGGAGTTGTAGATAGTAATCTATACATCAAGATATAATATGACCATCAACTAATTGTATCTATCTATGTGGATGACATCATCTTTGGTGGAAATAATGATAACATGACCAAGGCCTTTGTAGATATGTTGAAGAGGCTTGAAATGGAATATTTCAAGTAGGTTATAACACCAATGATCAAATGATGCAATTTAAGCAAGGAATATGAGTCTCAAAATGTCATTGATACATCACATAAGTAAATTATTGGAATTTTTTGTACACCACTACCTCTAGACCTGACATCAAGTAAGTAGTAGGTCTTATGGGAAGGTTTCAAGTAGATCTAAAGGAGAATCATCTACAAGTAGTCAAAAGATACTTAGGGTATTAAAGGGGAATTTGGATTATGGATTTTGGTATCCAAGAACTAAGGAGTTAAATTTTATAGCCTATACAGATGCAGATTGGGTAGGATGTATAGATGATAGGAAGAGTACTGGTGGAAGAGCCTTATTTCTATGTAGGTGCCTAGTTTCATGGATAATCAAGAAGCAACCATAAATATATTTTTACACTTGTGAGGATAATTACATTATGGTATCTTCATGTTATACTTAGGTCCTATAGATGAGAAAAACCCTAAAAGACTACAAGCTGGAGTATGATGGTCTCATCTCTATTTATTATGATAATACAAGTGCCATAAGCATCTCAAAGAATCCTATCATACACTCAAGGAAAAAAATTATTCCCATTAGGTATTATTTTATAAGAGATAAGGTAAGTAAAAAAAATTTCAAACCTAAATAAGTTTCTACACATGATCAAATTGTAGACATCTTGACTAAACCATTTCCAAAGGTAACATTTGAACACCTAAGATAAGAATTGGGTGTAATTCCTACTCCTAGAAATCATTGAAAAAGTTAATTACTTAAGGGGAGATAATCATGCTCATTATATCCAAAAATAGGTGAGTTTTTCCAAGAAGTTATGCATGAAAATAGGGGGAACATGTTTGTATGATGTCTCATAAACTCATAAGTCATGTGTGTTGAGTAGTTTAGTTTTAAGGAATGTGATTCAAGGAGTTACAGACATCACTTTGTGATTTATGTCAAAGGGGGAGAAAGACAAGAATGGGTAAATAAGAATGATCATTATATAGTATATTTTTCCATTAATGATAAAGGGAGAGATTATTGATCATGTTTCCTATTGTTGAAGTTTGGCATTAATGTTATCATTGATGTCAAAGGTTCTTAAGAAAGGTGTTCATGAGGTCATTAAATAATTCCCTTATTTTATAGCATAATTGAGAGGTATGGAATTGTTTTAGGAGAATAAAATAAACGTGATCAAGTTAGAGAATCATCAAGGATTGTTTTAAGTTCAATTTTCAAGCTTCAAGTACTTAAGAAGCCTAGTCATGACACTAGTCATAGTATGAAGAGACCTTGTGGAAAGATATGAGCTTGGTGGCATGGTAATTTGAATTCACAAAGGAATAAGAGGTTTTATGAGTTTTTTTAATCATGTATATTAGGTATTGGAACACTTAGGAGAGTTTCAATATAAGCCTACATGGGTAGGACTTATAGACCTAGCATGTAACTAGACTAATTCTACACCCTACCTGACCTAATGAGGGGTCATGAGGTATTGTCAAGTAATTTTAAGAATGTATGTTAGTGTTTTAGTATGGTAAGAGTGTGTATTAAAATTATATGAGGTTTTTACATCTTGTATAGTGGTTATAAAGTCAATTTCAAGGCCTAATGTGACTTATAGGTTAAGGCCTAGATAATAAAGAGATAGATAGTGGTTAGATGGGGTATCAAGATCAGTTTCCAAGGCAAGAATTACCATGTGATAATTTTTAGTGGTGTGATAGGTTGTTCTCTTTGTGTTGACGAATTCTATAGTCAAAGTTTGTAATAAAAAGTATGAAAAATGGTTTTCTCATGTGCATAAAATGAAGGGTTCTCAACTTGAGAAGAAATTTCAAGTGTTCATTGACATGTGTAACCTCTACATGGGAACCTAAGATATTAAGGAGATATGTTAAGGGTCATATATAATATATATAGGCATTAGTTTTGGAAATGAGGGGCAATCTTTTATGAACAATTGTTAACCCCAAAAATAGTATTACCCCTCTCTAAAACCCTAATAATGACCCAGTGTGAAATAAAATGTTATAAAATCTTAGAATGTATTGGTATGGATATCTAATATATTTTATCATGTATTAAACTATCCTAGCCACCTCTAGTTATGATTAGTTCATCATGTGAGTGAGTGGACCCTACAAGAAAAGCTTTATTTCTCAAAAATTTGTTGTAGAAGTCAAAGTTGATAAATAGATGGAGGAAAAATATTGAGACTTATATTTTATGTCCATGGTGGTTTTTTATAAGTTTATATACCTTAGGTGTGCTAAACATGTCATCCAAGTTGACCAGTGGTTAATGGACATAATGATGTGAAAAGTGAGAAAACCAAGCAGAAGTGAGAAGTTGATTAGGGATATGTTATCATGGATTAGGGATGAATCCAAATGCATGGATGTGTTATGAATGACCTATAATAAATTTTAATTTTGGATATTTTTTTTGGATATTAGTGAATATGATGAAAATGTTGCTCATAAGTTGACCTATCTAGTTCAGATGAGATAATGAGATACAAGACTACAAGATTGGTTTGGAAGACCAATATTTCCATTTGACCATATTATATATCTATATAATAATGGTATAATCATATCATATGATCATATAAATACATTATAAGTCTCTTAAATTTCTTTTATAGGTGTTTTATATCATTGTTTCCATGACTATATTTTGAGACTAGTTGGCAATTCTGAGTGGGTTACTTAAAGAGAAGGGTTTGAGTCCTTTTACCCTATATAGTGAATTATATTGAAATTGGTGTAATTTTTGAGGTATTTAAGGTTATGTTTATATGATTCATTTCCATGTTTTTTTTGTAGAACTATGTATTTTATTTAGTTGTTCAAGATAGACTTTTTGGGTATGCACATGCCTAATTGTGAAAAATGCTAATGGCATGCTTCAAGTGGTGCTTATAGATAAAAGGTGTAATGGACCTAATATGAGATTATTATGGGTATATTTTATTGAAATATGATATGTGAAGTCATATTAATTTTGAAAATTGGTAATTTGAGTGTGGCTTGTGATACCCAACCCATAGGTCCCTCTTGTTTGCTCTCATGACCCTCTTAGGCACCTTTTCACTGATTCCCAACCATTCATAGCATTTTAGATAGTGATTCCACATCCTCCAGGTAGAATTTCTAGTTATGATTCCATCCCCTTGGGTCCCATTCATTGAGGACAATAGCACCCTACTTGGAATATAGCATTAGACCCTAGGGTGTCCATTTCTGGTGCTCCTATCTAAGTGCATTTTTACCACCAATGATCATTTCCTTCCAATTCATATCCTCTTTTTTTCAACATAATGTGAATAAATTTGACCCATGACCAAAATATCTCTATATAATCCCATTAAAATTTCCTTTAGAAGGGGTTGGAAAATATCACAAAGCAAACAAAAATACAAGCAAGACCATTAAATCAAACTTCCCTATTCACTACATATAACCATCAAATATAGCTATAAGCACATCCAAACCCTTACACAAGTCCCTAGCCACCTAAAGAATGCCTATTTTTAGAATTTTTCATCTTCATACACACTATTTCACAAATCACACCAAGTGGGAGAACTACATATTGTTTGATCCCTTTTTAGAGTATTGGTATGTAGGTAGCATGTCCACACAAGGGGTGTGGATACACATTTAGTGCATCTTACACACACTAACCCCCCTTATTTCTCAAAGTTTGTCAAAGCATCATGGATTCTAGGGTTTAAAGACTAATTCAGATCTATAGGGAGTTTCATAGACATCCAACATCTAATATTTCACAAGTAGACTCGTACAAAGACAATAGACAAAATCCAAAAAGGTTAGGTAGCCTAGACAACAATGGAAGAAGAGGACTATAACACTAGACCCTAGGTGTCCTATTTTTACACTCCTATCCTTTCATAAAATGAAAGATAGATCTTGATTTTAGATACTATCCCAGTCTTGTAGATCAAATTTCTAACCCTATCTCAATTGTCTCAGTCTATTTCTAGCTGAGTTTTATTTTCTCCACATTTATTACTATTTTTAGAAAGGTTTAAATTAAAATTAAATTATACAAATTAGTAGCTTAATTATTGAAATATTATTTATTTATTTAATTAACTCAGACATTTAACTAAATTAGGAATAAGACCCCAATATTTTCAAAACTATTAAATCATTTGGTGAACCTGACTTACTTCATTTGTGCATAAAACCCCTAGAAACCCTAGGGTAAATTCCTCACTAATTTTTTACAATATTTTTTTGAGTCTTTACTTGCATATTTAAATAAAAAAATTAATTTAATTTTTAAAATTTCATAGTAATTTTTAAAAAATATTTTTCTTCCAAACCCTAGTTGCACATACTAGGTCCCTTTAAATCAATATTTTTCCAATAATTTTCTATTTTTTACCTACATATTTATATCAAAAATTCACTTTAATTTTCAAATTTTCATAGTAAATTATAAAAATATCATTTTTCCAAACCCTAGTTGCATATACTAGTTTCCTTTGTTTGCTTTAGGTATCACCTTACATTTAAAATTAGATTTCACATAATAGCAAAAATGGATCTCGCTTATTTACACCAATTTTTTACATTTCTTCCAAACAATAAGGAGACCATACTTGGTCCTATTATGTACATTAATGATGAACTTTACCATATGCTATTACAAAGCTTCATTCTTTACATTTCATGCTTACTTTCATAATATGGGATGATATTAAGAGAGTTATGCTTAAACATGTTAAGATACCTCTTATCTCACCTCCCTTAGAGCCTTTATCCCATGAAAAGTGATGTTGCATGGTCCATTTTTCTCTTCCCTAAGTCGCTACCCATTTCCAAAGATCTTAGTTGACACCCTTTTTCCCTCCACCAACTCAATCTATCAATTATCTGTGCTCTCCTCACGTAACTACTACTAGTCCTATATGAATAGTAGATAATGTAGTTAGAGATGTTACTTGACATGTTACCATGCCTCCCATGCCTCATCAAGATCCCCACCACCCTCATATTCATTCTCATCCCAAGCCAAACCCACTCACATAGGTAAATCCACACAAGGCATATGATATTATTGATCAATTGAGAAACACACTAGATATGATTTCCATGTTAGAACTACTTCAAAAAACCAATATGTTCAAGGACATTCTTTATCAAGAGCTCACTCAAACTTATATACCCATTAATTTATATCCTCCTTATTTTGTATCATTGGTCAACATGTTAAAAAATATAAAAGATGTTATTTCTTTTGATCATGATGACATGACATCTCAGATAGTTATTGATCAAAATTTACCATTATTTATACAAGCTCAAGTCAAAACTAGTGTAGTTAAGAGAGTTCTAATTGATAGTTGTTCTAGAATTAGTTGTTCTATATTCATGGTGGTTATCTCCTTAGGTTTCAGTAAGATTTATACTCTAGTGTAATTAGAGCTTACTTAAGGGTCACAACCATCATCAATAGTTGTTCTATATGTATAATCTTCCTTTTGAGTTCATTTTATTACTTAGGCATTCTCAATAGTTGCATGTCTTACTCCATCTCTAGTGTATTTAAGAGAGTTCTAGTTTATAGTTTGATAGTTAAGGATCATGGCCATCATCAAATGTCTGAATATTATCATCCTAAGTATCAAATGTTTGATGATGGCCGTGATCCCTTCCTCCATCTCTATCCCCATCGGGCTCCATCTTTAGACCCTTTACCCCCTCTAGCCTAGTATTTTACACCATTGTGTACATATTACCTATTTTAAATTATTTGTACATAATTTATCAATTTTCTTATACATATCTCAGAATATAAAAAATACAAAAACACTCAAATAACTCAAAAATCCAATAACAATACAAAATTTCATAATCTAAAAACAATACAAATTATTCAAAAATTAAAAAAACATTTCAATTGTATGCATTATCCATGATTTACATTTTTAATACCATGCTAGACTTGCATTTGTTATTCTATGCTATTTTTTGTCTATTTATATACATTTCCATGCTTCAATTGATCTTATTTAAGTGTGTAAAGTGACATCTAAATCCTTGATTGCTTCACTCTATCTATTGAGGAGGCATCCTACTTCTACATTTGAGACACACATCGATAAATCTACCCCTTGGAGGCATCTTCTACATGACTACAACATCTAGGTTATGTCATTCATATACCAAATAGTCTAGTTATCATGTTGATGTACATTATTTACTAGCTTACACAGATTACTCTATCGACACTCACTAGTATATAGCACTTGTGTATTTCATAGCATATACCTAGTCTTTTACTAGATCTCTTACATGCTTTCACTTCTTGTTTTGATTAGTTAGAAGATGCAATTTTATTTACAATATTTGCATGCTTTATTTTCTTTCTTTGTATAGCTAGATGTGTTTTTATTTCTTAGTTCCTACTTTATTTCCTATATGTACCTTATGAATTTTTCCAATGTCCTTTGATTTTATTCTTGTTTGTGCCTTAGGACATTTTCCAATGTCCTTTTCTTGTACTCTTCTATGTGATTATGGCTTTCATGCCAACCTTGCTTGTTTCAATTATATGTGTATGTGGCATTTAAACATGCCTTGTATGCTTTCTTTCTAATTTGAGTGACATGTACCCATGTCCCTTATTTGCTTGGCCCATTGGCCACTCTTGTATACATCTTGATTATTGCCTTGCTTGATTATTTCTTGATTGATTTTCAATTGTTTTCAATGCCATGATCCACATCATGCATTATCTTATTTTTTGGATGCCATGATGGACATCATGCTCTATCCCTCCATGAAAACTAATAACTAACAACTAACCATACTTCTAGTTCTAGTTCATCATATTACACCTACTATTACATTGTTATATATATCTAGGCATACCCCTATTGATCTAACACTCTCCATTAATAACCATGTTATATATTGAGATATCTTGTCAATTATCATTGATATATCATGTATCTTTGACATATAACATAATTTTAGGGCTCTTTATTCTAAGAGAATTCATTGCAAGGTCCTCATTCCTATCCTCAAAATAGGTGGCAATAAATAAGGGTTTTGTTATAGAGATGAAATCTCCTAATGGTCAAAAATTTTGCTTTTAGAACACCTAAAATAACAACCAAACTTCAAAATAGGTATAACATACCAAACAAATAGTGATGATTATAGAATATTCAAAAAAATCAGCTCAAGAAAATAGCACCAAATAATAGGGTATTAAATTTTGTTACTCCTATCCAAATAGTAAAAAAATCATATTTTCAAAACACAAGTAGAAATGTAAGCTTTGCTAAAATTTTGAACATTCAAACTAGTTTAGATTTAGTAGTTTTATTATAGGTTTTCTTAGAGAATCTAGATATAATGGGCATCAGTCATGGCATGATGACTCTCACTTCTAGTTTTAGATTGGGTAGTTAGTATAACTTCCAAATAAAAATCAATGTTAAAGACACTAGTGATTGGGGGTAATGTGCATGGCACATTGGTCTTCTCTTCTTTTTGAGTTCATTGTATTACTTAGGCATTCTCAATAGTTGCATGTCTTACTCCATCTATAGGTGGTTGGCATAATTTCATAGTATATTTCATACAATCCTAACCTCCACATTTCTAAGTGGCTTCCACATAAGCCTATAGCCCAGTTTTAGAGTGGCTTTTATACAAGCCTAATCTTTGCCTTTTTTAAGTTGGCCAAGATTGGCCTAATTTCTAGTACACATTTGCCTATCCATAATACATTATCAAATTATAAATCATTTATAGGCTTTATGAGCTATTTAATATGACACACATTCATATTATTATTAGTTTATAACTTTACTTCATGGGACAATGATGGTGCCAAAGGCCTAGCTAGTCTTTGTATTCTTGAGCCACCTACTTAGAAAGATTAGACACACAGTACAAACATTGATTAGCACACACATGATCACATAGCTTCACTTAGTGGGTGATGATGGATCCAAAGGACCATGCTTTTTATTTTTAAGCCACTCTCAAAGAATTGAGCACTTAGCTCCATTCATGATATTACTCTTGGTATAGTACATACCCAGTATTACTTAGTATCACTCAGCATCACAATAGATTTTGTATTGGTTTGCATACCTGGTAAGGTTTATTCATTCCTTTATCTTCCTTTATATTACCTAACTTTATATATACTTATTTTAGATATAGCATATCTAGTAATAATTGATCTACTCTTTGTTTTTCTCTTGCAGATTTACACTTCATGACATGCTCTCTCTACACACACCGAAAATCACATAGCTTCATGAGCTTCACCCTTGTAGGTAAGTTCAAGTATGATTTATATTGACGTAATGGATTGCACCTTGGGTAAGAGGCTGAGCTCCTACCTTTGACATGTCAAAATGGAAATTCCCCTCTCGCTTGTGGGACTAGTGAAGCTGGAGGGGAGAGTCTCTAGATAAGGGCTAGCTTCATTTGATGTATCTTTTAGGTCCTGGATCTCCTACTACTAACAAATAAATAGAAAAGTGGGGGGGATGAAAAGGGATAAAGATGCTAAAACAAAACCTAAACCTAAACTTAAAAAGGTGATACACCAAAAAAAATGACCCACTCAGCCCGAACATACACTTTTCACCAAGAAGAAGCTCCCATACACTTCATATAATGTGGGAAACTCTTCTGTATCAATGAGTTAGGGTTCCATAGAGATACATGGAAGAAGAATTGTAAAAGGTGTTCAGAGACACACTTTGGTAGCCTGTTCACATGCACCTATATTCCTATTGTAGATACTTCTGATAGACATGCAGAAGGAGAAACTTCACAATGCACTAGACATGCTGGAATCAATCTATGAAAATCATAAAAGAAAATGACTTAACACAAAAGAAAACATAGACATATGCATGAGTGCAAGTCCAAATGGAGGTAAAAATGCTAAGTCTTGATTCAAGGTAAAATTTGGTAGAGTCTTGCCTTACAAGCCTGAGAGATTTTTGGGCAGAGCTTTGCCTTACGGGCTAAAAGAATGGATCCTTTCTCAAATGAGAAGTTTGCCAATATATAGAAAGAGAAGAAGAACTTGGCACTTTTTGGGAAAGACTTTGGCACTCCTCTTTCAAGTGGCCCATTTGTGTTCTAAGCCTTGGGAAGAGGAAACCATTTGATTGTCGGCTCCTCCTTTGACTTTGGCATTCCAGCATCAATGTGAAATGAAGAAAATAGGTTGCACCGCTTACTATTCACATCATTTGATGACCACTTGGAAAGCACTATTCCAAATACAAGAATAAATCCCTGAGTTGACACCTCTTCTTTGCCACTTGGATTGTTTGTCCACTTCTACACTTTGTCTTCTTCTTGGTTTTTGTCTCTTTCTGGCTCCTTCGGCCCTCGGGGCTATCTTTTGGTGGCTCACTACATCCTTGGGCTTTCCTACTTGCCTTGGCCACTTTCTGATAATTTCAAATAAGTGACACATGGTGCGTTCTACTATGAAATAGCTAAGACACATGGCAGCATCTGCTTGACACATAGAATATTTAAGAACCCTTTGAACGTCCTACGAAAGAGGACACATGGCATCTTTCACTCTCTTTATAAATTTGTCTAGGGCCCACCACAGTTCTCATGGGACAAAAGGGAGAGACCATGGATGTTGACACTTGTAGGCTTCCACCAAGCTTTGCAGGGGACACGTGGCATGTTATGCTTATTTTAGAGAAAACATGTCAAAGCCTTCTGTAGTTACCACTTGGTGCCTTCCGCACTCTAGCTTTCTCTGGTGTAAAATTGATGTTCACGGGCCTGTCACTATTTGAAAACCAATGGCTAGTTCACTATGTTTGACTTTGACATCTTCGGGCCCATCACCCCTTGGACTTTCTTTGGCTTTCCTCCTTTTTTTGGCTTCTTGTTGTGCTTCCTTTCCTTTGGACTTCTTGTTTGATCCTTCCCGAAGGGAACCTGCACTTCGAGGTCTTGAGAAAAGTCCTTTTTCTCAGTGAGGGCCCTCTGCAAGTTCACATACCCTTTGGGTGGTCTTCTTTCTCCTTAGTGGGTTCCTTGCTTCGAGATTTTCCCACGGGATTTTTTCCCGTGGACTTTTTCCCCGTGGACAATTTTCCCGCAGATAAAAAGTTTGCAAGAATTGTTTCAGCCACTTTGCCTTTTGGCCTTCAAAATTTTCTATTAGCTTTTCCTCCTGCGGCCTTCCTCTAAATTTCTTTGGACCTTTTGTCTGAAGGAATTCCTTCAGACAAAAAGTCTAAAGAAATTATTCATCTTGTCTTTGTCTTTTTTGTGCCTTTTCTTCAGCTTTGTAGCCCTTCCAAATTTCTTCAAATTTTTTGTTTGAAGGAATTCCTTTAGATAAAAATTCTGAAGGATTTCTTCCTTTGCTTCTTCAAACTACCTTGAAAAAGTGCCCTTTAGAAAAATTG
The DNA here is from genome assembly GCA_037957365.1 of Torreya grandis. Lineage (NCBI taxonomy): Eukaryota > Viridiplantae > Streptophyta > Pinopsida > Cupressales > Taxaceae > Torreya > Torreya grandis. Next base: position 2,141,726 of record JARHVA010002926.1, read on the forward strand.
GAAATGACCCTTCCGAAGGGTATTTCCTTTGCCTTAGACAAATTCTGAAAGAATTACCTTTACAGCTTTTCTTTGTGGCCTCTTTTGAAAGTGTTCCCTACCCTCTACAAGGGATCTTGAGATGGTCCATTTTGCACCTAAGTGGGAACTTTCCTCTTCCTATAGAGTCTATAGTTTTCCACCTGCTGAGCCCATAGAAATCCATGCCTATAGAGTTCGTAGAAATGGACCTGTAGAGTCTGTAGAAATCTTTACAGAGTTCATAGAAAACCTGCAGAGTCTATAGAAAACCTAAAAAGTCCATAGAAAACTCTAGACTTGTGCAAAATCAACAAATGAATTGGCTCAAAACAATAGGGAAAGAAGGGGACCAATTTTTGGCCTGTTGGGCAAAAAATGGTCAACAAATTAGCGAGTCCTAGGGGAAGCATGCCTGGTATGCTTAAAGACCAGTTGCCTTTTAGTCCATTGGGCATGGAGTTAGATGCAACTTTGAAAGAATTAGCAACTGCCTTGATAGATCCAAGAATCAAATATGAAGCTTTTACCCTAGACACAAGGGAAAACACACACAAGGCTCAAAACACTACTTGTGCAAACATCACTTAGGGAAAAATAGGAAAGAAATAAAAGCAAACTACTATATATAACTAACCAGGTATATTTTCCTCCCTCCTAGATCAAAGGGAAAACTTCTTAAGTCCCCTTCTTAGCAAGGAAACTTATGGTGCCAGACAAGTGGTTGAATGGAATGGAGACTTGGTGACCTGCTCCTCTTGCTTGTCACCTCGATTGGCTTACATTCAAGTGGATCAGATTCAAACATGATTCCAACATATACTTACTCTTCATGTTCTTAGAAGCTTGTTGAATGTTGGTCCTTCATGCTAGTGCATTTCACCAAGAAATCAATGGCTACTAGTTCATCACCATAAGCCCTTTGATGTGCATAATCCCTTTGCAGTGCATCATGGTTTGACCTATTTCCTTTTACTTCATTGAAGATCCTATCAAACTCATCTTCTACTCCTCCATGGCCTTCTTGAAGAAGGGTGACTATTGTGATGTCTGAAATGGAATCACAAATTGATTGTTCATCCCACATAACATCACCTCTTTGTTCAAAATTCTCTTCTTCAAGATTTTCCTCAAGAGAGACCAATCCCTCCTTTTCTTGCTCAAGGATCAGAGTCTCCAATTGTTCAAAAGCATTCATCTAATCCTCCTCCAACTCAGGCTCCATGGCATGGTCATCCTCTTCATCAAAACAACAAGGAAGTTCATCAAACAAGGGAGGAGAGAGCTCACCATGCTTACATTCCTCCTTGTATTGATGGAACATTTGCATGTATGTATGCCCTGTGTCTTCTCCATTGATGATGGTGTCTTCACAAGGAGCATCGATGATGATAGCCTCTTGGAGAGCTGCAAATTGGATCTTTTCTTCCTCACTCATCTCCTGTAAAATAGGTTCCTCCTTGAGAAGGGGTGAAGTGAAAAAACCATGTGGAAGGGGAGGCAGTCCTTGAGCTAGAATTAAATGATTATCCTCCTTCCATTTGGCCAACACTTCATCTATATCAAGTGTGGCCTAATAGCTCTCTTGGAGTTGTGTAGATGGGGTGTGTTTAGACATGGAATGTGCCATTGGGTCTAAACCATCCATCACACATTGGCTGAGGAATCTCTCTTTGGATTCCAACTCTGTAATTCTTTTGGCTATGTCTTCTTGGAAGAGCCTTTCTTGGAGGTCATAAGAATCATCATGGTGATTAGGAGCAAGTTCATACTTTTTAGTTTTTTGAGCAAAACCTTTCTTCTCCTCTTTCTTTCCCCATGATTCCACTATTTCCCTCCAAGTTAGGATCCTACCATCAAAATCAGTAACCTCAGAATTGGAATTTTCCCTCATTATTGAAGGGAAACTAAGAGAGCTGCTTGAGGTGATTGCATGAAAAATGTGAGTTTGATCATGGTAATATGAAGGAACATAAGGCCCATGATGTTGGGTGAAGGGATTATACATATAAAAATGTGACCTCTTGATGGCACCAGAACTGCTTAACCAACTGATTCAACTCAGAGTCACCATTGGTGTTGATGCAAAAGCTTCCAAAGGCTAGTTAGTTGAACAACACACCAAAAATTCTTCAACTCTTTGGACACAACTTGTCCTATTTGGTCACACTAGGTGTGCCAAAAACTGTTGACATAGTGGATTGCACCCTGGGTAGGAGGCCAAGCTCTTGCCTTCTACATGTCAAAATGGAAACTCCCCTCTCACCTGTGGGACTAGAAAAGCTAGAGGGGAGAGTCTATAGATAAGGGATAACTCCCTTTGATGTATCTTTTAGGTCCTGGATCTCTTACTGCTAAAAAATAAATGGAAAAATGGGGGGATGAAAAGGGAGAAAGATGCTGAAATAGAACCTAAACCTAAACTTAAAGAGGTGATACACCAAAAAAATGACCCACTCAGCCCAAACATACACTTTTCACCAAGAAGAAGCTCCCATACACTTCATCTGATGTGGGAAACTCTTCTATATCAGTGAGTTAGGGGTCCGTAGAGATACAGGGAGGAAGAACTGTAAAAGGTGTTCACAAACACACTTTGGTAGCCTATTCACATGTGCCTATATTCCTGTTGTAGACACTTCTGACAGACCTACAAAAGGAGAAACTTCACAATGCACTAGACATGCTAGAATCAATCTATGAAAATCATAAAATAAAATGACTTAACATAAAATAAAACATAGACATATGTGTGAGTGCAAGTCTAAATAGAGGTAAAAATGCTAAGTCTTGATTCAAGGTAAAATCTGGTAGAGTTCTGCCTTACAAGCCCGAGAGATTTTTGGGCAGAGATTTTCCTTACAGGATAAAAGAATGGATCCTTTCTCAAATGAGAAGTCTTAAAATATATAGAAATAGAAGAAGAACTTGGCACTTTTTGGGAAAGATTTTGGCACTCATCTTTCAATTAGCCCATGAGCATTTCGAGCCTTGGGAAGAGGAAACCATTTAATTGTCAACGCCTGCTTTGACTTTGGCATTCCAACATCCATGTGAAATGAAGAAAATAGGCCATGCCACTTACTATTCACACTATTTAATGACCACTTGGCAAGCACTATTCCAACTGCAAGAATAAATCCCTGAGTCGACACCTCTTCTTTGCCACCTGGACTATTTATTCGCTTCTACACTTTATCTTCTTCTTGGTTTTTATCTATTTCTACCTCCTTCAGCCCTTAGGGCTATCTTTTGGTGGGTCACTACATTCCTTGTGCTCTTCTTACTTGCCTTGACCACTTTTCGTTGATTTCAAATAAGTGACACGTGGCACGTTCTACTGTGAAATAGGTAGGACACATGGTAGCATCCACTTGACACATAGAAGCTTTATGCACCCTTTGAAGGTCCTACAGAAGAGGACACGTGGTAGCTTCCACTCCCTTTAGAAATTCATCTGGGGCCCACCATAGTTCTCATAAGACAAAAGGGAGAGACCGTAGATGTTGACACTTGTCAGCTTCTATCGAGCTTTACAGGAGACACATGGCACATTTTGCTTCTTTTAGAGAAAACATGTTAGAGCCTTCCATGGTTTCCACTTGGTGCCTTCCACACTCTAGCTTTCTCTAGTGTAAAATTGACATTTGTGGGCCCGTCACTATTTGAAAACCAATAGCTAGTTTGTTGTGTTTGACTTTGATGTCTTCGGGCCCATCACCCCTTGGACTTTCTTTGGCTTTCCTCTTTTTTTGGCTTCTTGTTGCACTTCCTTTCCTTTGGACTTCTTGTTTGATCCTTCCCGAAGGGAACCTACCCTTTGGGGTCTTGAAGAAAGTCCTTTTTCTTGGTGAGGGCCCTCTGCAAGGGTACATACTCTTTGGGCGGTCTTCTTTCTCCTCAGTGGGTTCCTTGCTTCAGGATTTTCCTGTGGGATTTTTTCCTGAGGACTTTTTTTGCACAGATAATTTTCCCATAGACAAAAAGTCTGCAAGAATTGTTTCAGCCGCTTTGCCTTTTGGCCTTCAAAATTTTCTGTCGGCTTTTCCTCTTGCGGCCTTCCTACGAATTTCTTCAGACTTTTTGTCTGAAGGAATTCCTTCAAACAAAAATTCTAAAGAAATTATTCTTCTTGTCTTTGTCTTTTCCATGCCTTTTCTTCAGCTTTGTTGCCCTTCCAAATTTCTTTAGACTTTTTATCTGAAGGAATTCCTTCAGACAAAAAGTCTGAAGGATTTCTTCCTTTGCTTCTTCAAACTACCTTGAAAAAGTGCCCTTCAGAAAAATTGGAAATGACCCTTCCAAAGGGTATTTCCTTTGCCTTAGACAAATTTTGAAAGAATTACCTTTGTAGATTTTCTCTATGGCTTCTTTTGAAAGTGTTCCCTTCCCTCCACAAGGGCTCTTGAGATGGTCCATTTTATGCCTAAGTGGGAACTTGCCTCTTCCTATGGAGTCTATAGTTTTCTGCCTATTGAGCCTAGAGAAATCCATGCCTACAGAGTTCACATAAATGGACTTGCAGAGTCTGTAGAAATCTTTGCAGAGTCCATAAAAAACCTACAGAGTCCATAGAAATTTCTAGACTTGTGCAAAATCAAGAAATGAATTGGCTCAGAATAGTAGGGAAAGAAGGGGACCGATTTTTGGCTTGTTGGGAAAAAAATGGTCAACACTTTCTATTTTCCCTTTATCCTAATATTTTTCTTTATTACATCACTAGAATAAATAGGGGGGAAATGTAGTCATATAAAATGTGAAAATTGGTAACTTGAGTGTGGATTATGACACCTAACCCATAAGTCCTTCTTGCTTGCTCTCATGACCCTCCTAGCCACCTTTTCACTAATTTTCAGTCATACATAGCCTTCTATATAGTTATTCCACTTCTTATAGGAAGGATTTATAGTGATTATTGCATCCTCCTAGGTCTTATTCCTTCAATATAATAGCACCCAACTTGGACTATAGTGTTAGCCCCTAAGGTGTCCATTTCTAGAGCTCTTCTCCAAGTGTATTTTTACTACCAATAGTCATTTATTTTTTGTTCCTATCCTCTTTCTTGTCATCCTAATTTGAATACATTTGACCCATGACCAGAAAATCTCTATATAAGTCCATTCAAAGTTCATTTAGAATGGGTTGGAAAATATCACAAAGCAAGATAGAATACAAGCAATACTATTAAGGCAAACTTCCATATTATTTACATACAACCATCCAATATAGCTATAAGAACATCCAAATCTATACACCAATCCCTAGCCACCTCAAGCACACCCAATTTTAGCATTTTGCATATTCATACACACTATTATATAAATCACATCATGTGGGAGAACTACATATGGCTTGATCCCTCTTTAGAGTATTGGTATGTCTATCCTTTCATAAAATGAAATCCAGATCTTGATTTGTGACACTATCCTAGTCTTTCATAACAAATTTTAGACCCTATCCTAACCTTCTCAATCTTTTTCTATCTAAATATTATTTTCTCCACATTTATTACTATTTTTAGAAAGGTTTAAATTGTAATTAAATTATATAAATCAGTAGCTTAATTATTGTAATATTATTTACTGAATTAATCAACTCATACCCATAACTAAATTCAGAATAAGAGACCAATATTCCCAAAAGTATTAAATGAATTTGTTATCTCTATATGAGGATTTTTAAAGTGTTCCAAGGAGTTCAAAAGGTAATGTGTGCTAATGAAGGCCTAATTGAATTAGGTCTCCTTAAGGCCTAAAAGTGGTTTTGGTCCTATATTCTATCATCAACCTATTTTAGTGTTTGATTCATGTTTTTGGCATGTAATAAGGCATATTTTATTAAAAATATACTTTATCAAGTGTGTATGGCCAACCAATAGGTGTATGAACAATATCCTAGTATAATAACAAGTCTTAATAGGCCTAATTGGCTAGTTAGAGAATGTGAGGGTTGAAGTAAATGATATAGCACTTTGAAGAGCTATATAAGATCATATATACCATAATAAGGGTGAATATAAATTATAATGAATTTATAATAGAGGTAATATAGATCACTACCAAGGTAAAAGGACCTAATATGTCTTAAAGAGACCTAATTGAACGAAGATGGCTAGAGACCAATTTGAGAAGGATATAAGTGTGTGAAGAGATAAAGAAGAAGATAAACATATATTATATGAAAAAAAAGGGTTATGGATTTAAAATAAATCTTTTATATGTCTAATTTGGTGTTGATTAATCTATGGGTTAGTGCCTCCTTGGAAGTGGGTGTTTGCTAAAGCCTAGCCAAGTTGGTGTTTGGCTAGTTGGAGTTGGTGTTCCAAGTAAAGTTGGTGCTTCACTAAATATTGAAGTTTTAATTATATAATATTAGTCCATTTATATATTAAATGAGTTTTCTTCCCCTTGAGGGTTTCTCACTCAAATAATTGTTTTATGTGTTATGCTCTTGTCTCATGATCATGGCTCTTAATGTGTTGCTAGTTGACTAAATTGTTTTGATAGTTCATGAATGATAAGGTAAAGTTTTAAAAAATTTGAAGACTAATTCATCCCCCCTCTCAATAATTGTGACTCCAACACACCATTATATTTGTAAAATATTTTTGGGTTATTAGATTTGAAACAAAGGTATAATGATGTAACTAACTTCCAGTTATGCATGTAGTTACACCTCCCTTCCTTTATAATGTTTCTCATTGGAATAAGGGGAGTTATAATGCCTGTTCCTACCTTGTGAATAATATGGATCATAATTTTGATCCTATTAGGTTTTTAGTTTGTTTTCGTATTTTGGGACAATAGTTATAAATCATTGTGAGAATAAGATAACATATTAATACTATTTTAAAGGAGAGAAGAATTTGTAAATTAGTGAATTTTAGTAACATAAATATTATAATAGAAATAGATTTATGTATCATAATTTTTTAATAAGTTAATGAATACTTAAAAGTTCCTTAAATACTATATAATGGAGAGAAAGGGTCCACTCACCCAAGGATCTAGGATTCATGTTAGTATTTATTTGTGTTCGTGTCATTTGTTATTTATTTTTTTAATGGTATTTAGATTGAAAAGTGTGGTGTGTTTAACCTATGAGTCTCTTTCAAATTGTTTGTGCATTTACTTTACTGTTTATAGATTTGTTATCATTCTCATTCTCAAAAAGAATTCCATTTTAAAGTAAATTCAATTATTCAATCCTAGTACAAGTAAATTCAATTCTACAATCAAATTAAAGTATGCTTTCTTTTAATTAGAAAAGTTTTTTTTTGATTGTCAGTATTTTTATTTCATAAGAAATAAGTGTTTCCCTTAAATCAACTGTGTTAATTTAATCATTATTATTTTGCAAGTGTGTTCCTCTAAGTAAGTAGATATATTTAATTATAGTTGAGTAGAGTAGAACCATTGAGTTATTTGATCCATTTAAAAACCCCCTAAAACATAATGGTTAACAACCAGTTATACATCTTATTGCATACAACCTTTGGACATCGACGCTAGTTTTAATGACATCAAACAAAGAGTTGATTAAATGAATGGATTGACACTAGTCACTAATCCTTACAAAAATGTCATCCCTCTTTTTTTTAATTGAAATTTAATGTCACTAATAACATGGATAAATATAAAACTCTCATCCTTGGGTTTCAAGTAGCCATAGATATATGTATTCCATGTTTATATGCCATAAGATATTTATAACTTGTATGCCACAAAATTAGTGATGTTTATCAGTGTAAAAGTGAAAATATTATTTCATATCATCATAATGCATCCACTCTTAATAAATATTTTTCACCTTTCACCATTGGAAAAACTCCAAGAGAGATAAATGTCATAATAGACTCTTTTTCTTCCCTAGTCTCTCTCCTTCATCATCATTAGGCACTACATGACTCATAGTTCCTCATCCACATGAGGAAATATCAATATACTATATAACTTAAATATAACTATTATTTTACACATTGAAGCTATTAACCCTAAAAAAATATTTTAATATAAATACATCATCTAATTCTTTGAACATTTTACCTAAACTCATGATGTTAATTCTTATGAAAATACTAGACTCTGAAATCAAGCATGCAAATATTTACTTAGACATAACATCTTCTATTATAATAGAATTTAAGGTACCCTAATCAATTATACCACTAAAGAATAAGTTCATTCTATCCATGAGAAATAACATGGGGGAATTGTTGGAAATATTGTCATTGATATCAAAGGTCTAGCATTATTGGTGATAAAGGCCCCATTGCATTTAATGTTATTTACAATAGATATATATTGGCTAATGTGAGTTAATATTTATTTAATATTAATGAATATATTTTTGGTTGCATATGAGACAAAATAAGGGCCTTTGGAGAAGTCAAAGAGCCATGGGATAAAGATAAAAGAAGGATGGGACACATTTTCCCATGAAGAGTCATCTTGGGGAATTCCAAGAGTCACCAAGTGAAGACAAAAGAGGAAGGGCAAAATTTATCATGAAGGGACACTTTGAGGAATATGAAAAGTCACCAAGATAAGGACAAAAGTGGGAAGGACGTTTTTGGTCATGAAGGGTCACCACATGACTTTTCAAACATAAGAATATTAAGGGGCATACAAGTTTGGTGCCATTTTCCATTAGGATTGAAGGGTCACAAAGGGGGAAGGCCAAAAGTCATTTGGAAAGCTATAAATAAAGGCTTGAGAAGTAATTTGTAATATGAGAGATAAAGGTTGATTTGATATTGTAAGATTTAGCTTAGAAAAGCAATTATGAGAGATGAATATGACTTGTATTTGTTATATCTAGCTTAGACGAGCAAAGGTGAGAGAGAGGAAAGAGATGTTGTAATGAACTATCATTTATTGAGATAGCAACATTGAGAGATAGGTGTGTGGTATACACAAAGGGGTTGGTGCTCTTGTGGGTTGGTGCTCGGCAAAGGGGTTGGTGTTCCTATGGGTTGGTGCTCACGAATTGTTGTTAGGTTGGTGCTCAGCAAAGGGGTTGGTGCTCCTATGGGTTGGTGCTCATGAATTGTTGCTAGGTTGGTTCTCAAAAAAGTGGTTGGTGCTCCTGTGGGTTGGTGCTCATGAATTGTTGCTAGGTTGGTGCTCGGCAAAGGGGTTGGTGCTCCTGTGGGTTGGTGCTTAGCAAATGGGTTAGTGATCCTACAAGTTGGTGCTTGAAAATATTGTTTGGGTTGGTGCTCATTCATATACTTGAGATTGTTCTCTATTGTTTTTCCCACATTGGGTTTCCACATTATATCTGGTGTCTCTCTCTATCTTGTGTGGTTTTTATTGTTTGAGTTTTATTACATATATTGAATGTTTGATTAAGTGGAATTTGGTTAAGGGAAAGTTTTATAAGATATATGATATACTGAATCACCCCCCCCCTCTCAATATATCCTATGCTTAACATGCATTTTTGATGTTTATTGTAACAGACATGTTGTATCACACAAATGACTACAGATTAAATACTATTGTCTTATTCTCTAAAAATATGACATCAAATTTAAAATTAAGTGTAATCATTTCCAACTTTATGGTGATCTTATCCACTCTCCTCTATATTATATTCATGCTATTTAATTTCCTTGGCCATTTTTTGTTTAGGGATTAAATCTCATCAATAAATTACCTCAGTGATAAGATTGCCACATCTTCATCATTATTACTAAAAAATAATTTACCAAGTGGTAATATTTATGACCATTTTAATTCCACTAGTGTAACCATATAAAAATTCATCCTCAATAAAATAATATGCAATTTTTTAATTCATCACACCATAATATATAGTACTGATGGGAATTTAAAAAATAAATACATGAAATAATTGTGTGTGAAATTCAAAATTATGCAAAAATAATTTACATACTATTATCCTCAGTGCATCAAGATATTAAAATTTCATATTAAAATAATAAATAATATTTTGATGTTGTTATATCCAATACATAACCAAAATTAAGTTATAATGTCCCAAAGGTTCTAAAAAATCATCTTGATTTTGAAGATCTAAAGATCATGTTCTTGCTCTAATCATTTCAATATTATGCCAAATGTTTCCTCCCATCCTTTTATTAAATTAAAGGGATAGGTTTTACATTTAAAATAAATATAAGGTGAGATAAAACTCTCCATGGAACATGAATCAATCAATATTTTTAAATGAAAACCAGAAATTATGCCTTTAGTCTCAATCAGAGTCAAATGCAAGTTCACATTATTATTATCAATAGTAGCATAAGCTTGGTGATTATCCAACTAATTTTTATACAATAGTGTGAAATAAATAAAGTGGAATTTATCACCACATTCTTATTATTTAACCATCATTTTAAGAGATTGGGGAATAATATTTTATCCAGTGGCTGGTCCAAAAGAGTAACTCTTGTCTACTTATTGCTCCCATAAATTTCTCCTTCAAAAACATTAAATGTTGGGACCCTTGTTCAACTTTTGGTTGATAAAATTTAAATGTTTCACAAAAATATTCCTCTAGTTATTTATTTTAAAATTATTTCCAATTGGATAATTTATATTCTTAGGTTCACTTTGTAGCCCATTGTTCCTAAATTCTTATCTCACCTTGAGGTGAGACTTATGCTTTTCTTCTACCCTATGAGAATATTTAATTATCATAATTAAATTATGAGGGTCATTCATGTTAACATAATTCATTAAAACCTATAGAAAACCAAACTTGAACTTAGTTACCTTCAAATATTTGTGATGCATTTAGTTCACATAATGTATAAATCCAAGGAACTTATTCTCATATTTAGCCATAGTTAATGTGTCTTGTTTTAGATGTTAAAACTTAGTAATTTTATACTTCTTATAAGTAAATTCAATTATATCTTTTAGAATTTATTATCAAAAAATTCACACATGAGGGTCATATGATAATACCCTATGAGATCACAAATATGATTCCACCATAAATATGCATTACCCACTAATTGGTAGGATCCAATATGAGCTTTAACACTGTAATGCATATTATGTGAATTAAAGTACTTTTTCAAGTTGACCATCCATGCCTTAATGGCATCATCAATATATCCTTTATCATAAGTAAGAGGTGAGAGATTATTGATTTCATTAATAATAAGGTCATTAAACACTTTGGATTTTGATTTTTCACAATCCACCTCCATGTGTTCCTCCCCTTGTTGATTGATATGGTGGCCTTCAAGATTGGCCAATATTTGACCATGTGTATCAACTTTATGATTAATTTCATGGAGTGTATCCAAAATAACATTAAAATATCATCATTTCCCATTGGGTTGGTAAAACTATCCTAATTAACAATGATGTCAATATTGGGATCATTATTGACCATCAGAGGGGGTTCAATCCTCCTTTGGTTCTAGTTGACTCTTTGATCAGCTCTACCTCTATGTATAGGATGGTTGACAAGCCCATATATGCATGTTCATGTTATCACCATATTTAGATAAATTAAATAATTTTTGGAACAAAAAACATATTCTCAAATATCCTTATAGTTTTAACTTGGATCTAATACCAAAATGTTACAACCTCAAAAATATTAATATCAAAAATTTGAAATTTCTAAATTTATGAATTGATTTAATACGAGTGATTCTCATATTTAATTCTAGCTTCTAAATTTAATCACTTTACCTAATTATATTTAAGATATTAAGTATAATTATGTGTAGGGCTCATAAAATTTAATATAATTATCTAAACACTGATTATGTTACATAAGAGTATCACCCATGTAACATAAATAAGATAAGGAGTTGCAATAAATCAATATACAAAAAATCAAGAATGGGAAATTGGCATACTCATAGAACACTATATAAAATAATTCATAATGAAATAGAAAATAAAGTCTATCATTCCATCTTTAATACTATTGAGATTTAAATCATCCCAAATCATCACACTTTTATATCATTATGATTTTCTTTCATTTTCCAATAATATGATATGTCTACCTCTGCACTTTCCAAAGTTTCTTGTGGATTTTTTTATCATTGGAAGAATACAAAATGTCCTTTTTAATAAACATCCATCAAATTCAATTTAATACGATCATGGTTATATATATATATATATATATATATATATATATATATAATGACCATTTATCTTTTGTTAGTATCTCTAACATTAATTGTTGAATTATGATCAAACAAATTTAAATAAGATAAAAAATCTCACTAAATTCCAATAAATAAAACATATGACTAATAATTCTTAAATTAATAACTTAAAAACTATCATATAACTAGTTAAATAATAAAAAAAATAACCATTGAGGGTGGAAAAAGGGTTTGAATATAAATTTTAACCTTGTAAAATATAAAAAGGAACAATTATAGATTGTATTGTGATCATAATAAATTCAAATATTGTTCCTCATATTGTTTATATATAATTATAATCCCTATATAGATATCATTTTGTAATAAATAAAACAAGGTACTAAACCATTTTATACCAACATAAATTAAAAATCTATTGACCAAGTAACTAAAACGACCAATACCATAAGTATACCTTTCAAATTCAATGCATTCAATATTTTTACATAAATATCTTTCAAAAAAATTTCCTTAAAAAATTGTTACGATGTCACAAACATAAAACAAGCCCATATATTAAAACTATTATCATAATAACATTGTTTATCCTCTTTGGATAAGAATTGGAAAAAAAGTAAAGAATTCAAACATATTATAACCAAACTAAGGTCATATATAGGTTTTAATAAAATTTTAGTGTTTTTCAATTTTTTTCTAGTATGAATGAATTATCTCCCCATAACAATCTAAGAAGTGATACAATGAATTATCGATGACTATTTATTGATATAAAAAACTTATGAACTGCATTCTAATTTTTTATGAAGAACTAAAAGCTACTAAGGATAAAAAAAGAACTATGAACTGCATTCTAATTATAATATTCATATAAAATTTAAAACATCTTAACCATTCTTCATTCAAATCAATAAAAAATTCAACTACATAAAAATCTACATATGACATTATTGTATGGTTTGTACAATATAATTAATATACTTAGAATTTTTATTAAATTGTATTAATCCTTATTAAACTTGTGAATTTGTATAAAACATTTTATGCATTTTGGATATACAACAAGACTATATTATTGTTGCATAATTTTAAAATATCCCTTAATTTCATTCATTTAAAATGGTAGTGTTCCAAAAAAATATCTTTCTTATCAACCAATGATATTAATTGCTATAAAAAAATCATAAAAACCTAATCCAAAAAAAAACATTAAAATAAATACTTTCAAACACAACTCATAACAGTGTTAAGGCCCATAAAAACCCTTAGAAACTATTAATATGGATTAAACCATGTACAAAGATTATGTTGGTATGGGTTTTATTCACTCCATAACCATAAGGAAGTAGCCTCTAACATTTTAAGATCTAAATAGAGGTAAACTCCACTCTAAGGAATGAGTTATAGGTATATGTATGTTATAACCTGTTGATGGAATAGATGATAGGGAATGTAGGTTATTGACAAGGTTTTTATAGATGGAGGTGTGGTTCCTAAAGGATTGTGAATCTTTATGTGAATTAGATGGATAACTGGCATCTAATCTAGAGTGGGCGTGTCTCAAAACAAACTAAAAAAAAGAGGGAAGGGTAAGGTAGAAAATAAATCTTTTGTGGTTTTTATGAACCACTCCCCTAGTTGGTTTCTAAAAGGACAAGTGCTTTCAAAACCTATGCCTGTTGCTAGAAATGATTTCACAAACATAGTCAGACATGACTATGAAGTCTAAGGAGATAAAAATGTAGGAAATTCAAATGCCTTAGACAAAGTTTTATCCTTTTAGAGTAGTTGTTACACACCCTTAATCAATATATTATGGATTGGGCTAGTGAAGTATCTAAGGCAGTTATTGCACACACACACAAAACTACATCCAAGAAAGTACTCATGCACAATCAAAATTATGAATCTGTTTGAACTTGAATATATTAACCAATATATTTACCAACATTTCAATAGATGTTTTACATCTACAAATTAGTATATTAATCAAAATAATCAAGAATCCATTTGCAAATTTTGCACACTAAAGATTATCGAAACATACAACTTATAAAATAATAACTAATTACAAAGAAATTATAAATAAAATACACAAACACATTCATTGATTATTAAAACTAATGTTGCTCCTATATTCAATAATTCTTTGAAAAAAATTCAAGTTAGATTACAATTATTTATATAGACTTGGGGAAGGGGTCACCTCATCCTCCAAGTTCATGTAAGGTCATTACATGTTATAGTTAAAACATGAGTTCTAATTATGGTATAAAATTGTATAAGAGTCTACTTACAGTTATTAGTTTAAAATATCTTTTGGAAAATCTATGTATCATGTGCATGTGTATAAAGATAGAGGCAATTTCTTTTTGACAATTATAGTTCAAACTATATGTAAACTTTAAATAGATGCATCATTTACCAAAACTACACCTGCCTCCTTTCATAGGATGTGAGAACAACCTATTTATATTTTATATTATCCACTTTTAAATATAACTCTAAAATATGAATTAAATACCAAAATCACTTTACCAATATTTTAGAACTAGTGGCACTACTATTAGCCATGACTAATTTGAAATGTGTTACATTCTCACCCATGCTTTTTATAGAATCTAAATCTTTACTTTTATATTCAGCATTTGGATTAAGACATGCATGTTTATATTCTAGCTTAACTATGAGACCTAATGTCTATTGATAAATATAGCTCAAGTGTCTAAATATATATGTATTCTATCCATAATGTCCTAATAGTTTTAAAAATGTGACACATGTCAACACTTGATTGAGTCCAAGATCTTTGAAAAGTCTAGATAAGACTCACACTATCAATCCTTATGTACTATTGTAATGTGGTTCATTGGATTTTAGTGATTTTGGCTCATTGAATCTTATGTGATTGACACTTTTCATTCCCTCTTTTTCTTTGTTTCATATGTGTGCCACTTGGTAGTTTATTTAGGCTCCTAAGATCTATATACTAGGCTCCCTACTTCTTCCCATAGGTCATTGGATTTGTGTATTGGGCTCCCATGATGTTGTCACTTGTAACTCTCATAGAGCTTTGACATTTCAACTCACTCTCATGTCATTCGATCAAATGGGATCGAGTGGATGTGCATCGTCAAATCTTAGCTTAGACCTTTTGATGTATACTTTGATCACTTAGGTATGCCACTTAGAAACTCTCTATTTAATCTAGGACCATTGAAAAGTCTTCATCGATCTACTTTGTCTATTTAAAAATTAAATCTAAATAAGTAATATATGAGGTTAAATTTGATTTTTGTGTGATCACTAAATGATATCCTCATGACCATCAATGATGTCTGCGTGAATATCAAATTTAAATCTATAAATTTATTATTATCAAGGTTAAATTTTATGTTTTCACGATCATCAAATGATGTCCTCACAACCATCAAAGGATGTCACACAACTGTTAAATTTAATCTCATAAATTTGATACATTATTGAGGTTAAATTTGACATTCACATGACCATCAAATGTCATCCACATAACTGTCAAATTTAATCTCTTCAACTTGACACATGTCATTTATTTAGTATTTTTTACTTCTATAAACATAATCACAAAATGACTTAGCATAATACTTTGAGAAATAATTATAAGGACCCTACATGGATATTCTAGCCTAAGGTCTTAGTTATTAATAAAATATAATTTGGCCCTTGGTTAAAATCTTAAATTAATTTCAAAACATAATGAAATTGCTTTCTAAGAAAGGGTGCCACTTGGTATCATGGTATTTGTTCCGGGTAATTATTGTTGGAGAATTGTTTTGGGTTTTTTGTAAGGGGAAATTATTATAGGATTTTTTGTGCAGGGGAATTATTTCAGACAAATTTTTTGAGACACAAAGTCCGTAGGAATTTTATCAAGGGAATTATTTTAGAAAAAATGTCTGAAATAATTCTCCTGAGGACCCAATTATCTTGAGAAAAAAGTTCAAAGGAATGTTCAAACGGATAGTCTCAAAAGGGTTGAAAGGCATGATGTTTTGGACAAAATATCTGAAGGAATTGGTTAAAGGGAAAAAATGCCTAGGATAAAATTACCAAAAGGTTAGTGTGAATGGAAAAAAGACCTGGGACAAAAGTCCCAAAGGGTAAGTATTGAAGGGGAAAAGAACCAAGATAAAGTCCCTAAGGGCAAGTGGCCATTTTAAAAAGGGCCAAAGGGTTATTTTCAAATTATCTGAAGGGTCAGTTTAGAAATTCCAAAGGGAATGTACCCTTATAGGAATTATTTTGGGCCTTTTGTGTTAGACAAAATGTTTAAGACACAAAGTCCAAAGGAATTAGTTTGGGGCGAAATTCCTGAAGGATAGGCTCATCAGACAAAATTTCTAAGACATAAAGTTTGAAAGAATTAGCCTAGGCCCTCTATATCCTATCTCAAAGGGTAGGTTACAAGTAAAAGGGTAATTTAAAAATTATTGAAGGAATTTTTTTGAGTAAAAATTCTCATGACAATTCTCCTGAAGGGTAAGTTACACAAATCCTGAAGGGTAGGTTCAAAAAGTCTAAAGGGCATGTTCATTTCTTAGGGGAAAATGTCTCAAACAAATTGTCTAAAGGAAAGGTTCAAAAAGCAAAATTTGTGGGACAAAATTCCCAAAAGATAGGTGTGGAGGGGTCAAAGGTAAATTTTAAAAGTCCCAAAGGAATTCTTTCAGGAAAAATGGTTACAACAAAAAGGCCAAAGGATAAATTTCAAGGCAAAAGGGCATTTCAAAAGTCCCGAAGGGAAATTTCAAAATGTTGAAGGGTAATTTCTATTTGGAAACAATCCAAAGGGTCTAATTTTTAGGTCATTCATCCATGAAAAAATTCCCAAAGGATATAACTTATAAACACTGAAGATCAATCTCAAAAAGGCTGAAGGGAAAGTTGCACAAAACCCAAAGGGTAGGTTCAAAGGGGCTGAAGGGTAATTATATCGGTGAAAGTGTATCAAAAATATTGTCTAAAATAATAAGTATAATTTGGGGAATTTTTTTGACAAAATTATTGTAGGGAAAATACTGTGAAGAGAAAATTCTATCAAACAAAATGTCCAACACATTAAACTTGAAGACCAATTCATGCAGAAATTTTTTTTGAAGAGAAAAGCCTAAAAAATAAGGCTGAAAACATAAAGCCTAATAAAAACTCTTGAATAAGGTTAGTCCATGAAAATGTAATACCAATGATACTCTACCATAGTATGAAAAAAGACCAATAATTAATCTTCTCCCAGATTTTGCATAAACATATAGAAGAGGGCTCAAAGTCAAGACCATAGTCTAAAAAACATGGGTCCCCATTTCCTTATAGAAAAAGGGGGGTGTGTTAGGTGCAATAAATGGTGACTTACAGGGGGAATGCTCCTGAGTATTTAATAACCTAGAACTCTAGTTTGAAATCCTAAATCAATCATTAAGTGTGTCATATAATAATACCTAAATCAAAAATATGAAAGAGACTCCTAAGTAGATTCACTTAACATACTTTCCTTCTAATTTTCTTGGATCTTTGTGTGTCAAACATGTATATTATTTAACCTCTAATTTGATGAGTTTTTCAAAGGCTTTAATAGGGCTATACGTTTCATTTCATTATCTATTAAAGTTCAAAAATAAGGGAAGCTTAGGAATTACTCTACTTCCATCTAGGCATCCTTAGCCTCCTTCTCTTCTCATTCCATTATTTTCTTTTGATCATGATGCATGGTACATTGACTTTATTTCACCATGTGAGCCTTTTGATTTTATTTAGATTTCATTTTGATCTTTTGAGTCCATTGGTTCTTTCTTCATAAATTTTTATTTCACTCTTATTTTTTTCTTAAATGGAAAAGAGAAGAGTTAGAACCCTAGTGATTTGGTATAATTATAAAATGAATCATTACTAGAATGTCCCTACTAGTTACACTTATACCCAAAATTATCACTTCCAACAAGGTATTTAATGTGATAAGTGAATTTGACCTAATAAATGAGAAAAAATTATAAATTTGTATGAAGTACTCTAAGAGAAACTTCCACATGCTTGGTAAAATTATTCAATTGTGACACTATTTATAATAATACATGATTACCTACCTTCATCCTAAAGACTCAAAATAATAGAGAGTATGCCTAATCTGTAAACTAGTCCCAAAGTGTCAAGATTTTAATTTTATCATTTTTCACAAGTCATAATCTTAGTTGGTTTGGATTTTAACTTGGTTATAGTCAGAGTAAAACACAATTTTGATTGTTAGAGAAAGCAAAGAACAACTAATCTAAGAAAGCACTAAAATCTAATCTAGAAAACATGAAATCTAATCTACAAAATCAAAATATTGAAATCAAGAAAGATTAATCTAATGTAAATAAATTACATAAAATAAGAAACCTAGCCTAATCCTACTATAAATAAAACCCAAAAAATATGGAGGATGGATTTGGAAACTCTGTTTGGTATGCTTCTCACTCTTGGTAATAATAATGGTTTCCCCATTAAAGTTATGAGATAAGAAGGGACATCCTTGTATTCATTTCATAGAATTTTAAACCTTTACCTCATTTTATAGAACAAAACATTAAGATTACTCATTGGTACATCTCAGACACAATAAACAAATAAATCTTCCCTATGATACATATGTTCTGAAAGATCACCATTATTACTCATGTATTCAGGAGAACCTAATTTAGACAAATAATCCTCAAAATTACCTACTGAGATTGATATTATATCTAATTTATAGTCTTGAAATTCATCTTCTTCTATGAACTCATTATGGGAAAGGTCCTCATGAACAACATATTCTCAAAAAAATCATCTAAACTCTTACTTTGAGTGTGACCAATATTTGAATGAATCAACTCTTGACTTCCCAAATTATGAATAAATTTTTTGTTTACCTAGGGCTCACTTTTTTTTATTTTAGCAATGAGGGATTCATTAACTAATAATTCCAGAGGTATTATCTCATCTAATGCATATTATTAATCCTTTTGTTGTTATTCTTTTGAATAGTTTTGTTCTGAAAGATATGCAACTTCATGGGCATCATATGTGTAATCAAAGGTCATTGTTTCAATGTTGAGTAATGGTGATGTTCACACACATGGGGTTTCTTGGTTAATCACATAATTAACCATAGTGACATTCACATTAGAGTTAGGCACCAAATTGAATTTAACATCTATCAAATTAAATCATGGACATCTATGTGAATTAATCCCATTAGAAGGGAGTTCAAAAATAGAATCAAATTTATTTTGGGAAGCCAACATACCTTTTCCATTTTCCCCATGATAAAAATATATACCTGCCTCAGTCATGAAATAATCTAAAATATCAATATTAGAGCATGCATGATTAGAGGAGAATAAGTTAGGAATATAATCATAAAATGAGTCTTTTGATAGAGATTCTAATGCAAACTAATAGTCACAAGAATCATCAACACAATCTATAGAGATAATATCTTATTTTTTAAGGCAAAGTAATTGATCCTTTGCTTAGGCATATTATATCTCATAGAAATGTTTCAAAGGTAATAAATGTTCCTTTAAATTTACACTTTCTTCACTACCATCATTTCTTTCTTTAGTTATCTCATAAAATTTTGAGATGGAATCAACATGATCCAATTCTCCTAGCTTGATGGATTCCTCTTCTTGTTTGTATCTCAATTTCTCCTTTAACATTACAATTTCTTCATTGATGGTTGCAATATGTTCTTCTACATCTTTTATTATTCAATCATCCTCTCAATTTAGGATATCTTATTTCCTATGTACAATTTTTGAATTAAAAGGAAACCATTCCACTATGTTTTTATTTGGGCACAGTAACAAGCTTTCTCTTTGGATGACTTTTATACAATTCATATCTAGTATACCTATAGAGAACCTCATATAAGGTGTTAAATTATTTTTTAAAGAATGAGCATAAATATTTGGACCAAATCATATCAAAAAATATTCCTCAAGATCACTCCAACTAGTAATATAACTAGGTTCCAACTCTATAATCCAATCATGCATCTTTTCTCCCAACATGAAAGGGAACAACCTATAGATTACATCATCAAATTTTACATCCATAATATGTATAGCTTATGTGTAAGAAACAAGATGCCCTTTATCAACTCTTGGGTGATAATAATGGAACCTAGGAAGGTATTTGAAATGGTCATCAGGTAAATCATGTTGAATACATGGTATATCTATGGGTCCTTTATCAATCCAATCCATTCTCAAAACTTTTAGTAAAAACAAATTTATTGGCCCTCCTAGCACCAATTAACTATTCATGTGGGTTTTATGCACAACATAATCATAACAAAGTATCCTCTAACATTTTAGAATCTCAATGGAGGTGAACTCCACTCTAGGGCATGAGTTGCAGTAAACGATCTATTACAACCTATTGATGGAATAGTTGATAGGGAATGTAGGTTGTTGATAAGGTTTTTTGGTTGGAGGTGTGGTTCCTAAAGGATTGTGAATCTCTATGTGAATTATATGGGTGGTTAGATTCTAATCTAGAGTGGGCATGTCCTAAAACAAACTTAAAAAAGGATGGAAGGGTTAGGTAGAAAATAAAGCTTATGTGGTTTTTAGGACCCACTCCCTTGGCTGGTCTCTAAAATGACAAGTGCTCTTATAACCTATGCTTATTTTTAGTAGTGATTACACACACATAATCAGACATGAAAAAGAAGTCTAAGGAGATAAAGATGAAGGAAATTCAAAATCCTCAGAGAAATTTTGTTCCTTTTAGAGTATTTGTTACACATCATTAATCAAGATATTACTTCTCAAGTAGTGAAGTATCTGAGGTAGTTGTTACATACACACACAAAACTATATCTAAGAAATCACTCATATAAAATCATAATTATGAATAAATTTGAACTTGAATATCTTAACCAATATATTTACCAACCTTTTAATAGATGGTACACATCTACAAATTAGTACATTAATCAAAATAATAAAGAATCCATTCACAACTTTTACACACTAAAGATTATTGAAACATATAACCAATTAAAGTAAGAAATAATTACATAGAAATTGGAAAGAACATATAAAAACACATTTATCAATGATCAAAAATGATGATGTTCCTATATTGAAAAATTATCTAACAAAAATACAAGTTAGATTATAATTATTTATATAGACTTGGGAAAGGGGTCACCTCATCCTCCAAGTTTATGCAAGGTCATTACATGTGATATTTAGAACATGAGTTCTAATTGTGGTCTAAAATCATATAAGAGTCTACTTATAGTTATAAGTGTAAAATAGCCTTTGTCAAAGTTATGCAACATATACATGTATATAAAGATAGAGGTAATTTATTTTTAACAATTATAGTTTGAACTATGTGAAAACTTTAAATAGATGTACCATTTACCAAAACTACAGATACCTCCTTTTATAGGTTGTGAGAATAACCTACTAATATTTTAGATTAGCTACCTTCAAATGGAACTCTGACATATGCATGAATTACCAAAATCATTTTACCAATGTTTTAGAACTAGTGGCATTATTATTAGCCATGACTAATCTAAATTGTGCATTGCATGCTCACCCATGCTTTTTATAGAATCTGGATCTTTACTTTTATATTAAATTTTTAGATTAAGACATGTGTCTTTATACTCTAGATTAACTGTGAGACCTAATGTCTATTGATAAATATAGATCAAGTGTACAAATATCTATGTATTTTATCCATAATTCCTTGCTAGCTTTCAAAATGTGGCACATGTTAACACCTGATTGAGTCCAAGATATTTGAAAATTATAACTATAACTCATACAATCAATCCTTATGTAATATTTTAACATGATTCATTTGATTTTAATGCTTTTGTCTCATTGACTCTTATGTGCTCAACACTTATCATTCCTTATTTTTCTCTACTTCATATATGTGCCACTTTGTAGTTACTTAGGGCTCCTAATATCTATGTACTAGGCTCCTTACTTCTTCCCACGGGTCATTGGATTTGTGTAATAGGATTTATCAATGGTGTCACTTGTCACTCTTATTGATCTTTGACATTTCATCTCACTCTCACATCATTTGATCAAATGGGCTTGAGCAAACATGTATCATAGGATCTTGGTTTAGACCTTTGGAATTGTAATTTGATCACATGGGTATGCCACTTGTCAACTCTCTATTTAATTTGAGACTTTTGAAAAGTCTCCATCAATCTACTAGGTCCACTTAACATTTGAATCCAAATAAGTAATTTATGAGGTTAAATTTGACATTTTTGCAAACATCAAATGGTGTATTTATGACCGTCAATAATGTTTATGTGACTGTCAAATTTAATTCCATAATTTATCTATTATCAAGTTTAAATTTTATGTTCATGTGACCATTAAATCACATTCATGTGACTATCAAATTTAATCTTATAATTTTGACACATTGTCAAGGTTAAATTTGATATTCACATGACCATCAAATGACATCCTCATGACTATTAATAACATCTATACGACTATCAAATTTAATCTCATCAACTTGACATGTGTTATTTCTTCAAGATTCCATGCTCCTCTAAACATAAGCATAAAATGACTTAGCATAATCCTTTGGGAAATAAGTATAAAGGACCCTACATGAATATTGTAGCCTAAGGTTTTAGTTATTAATAAAATATGATTTATCCCTAGGCTAAAATAGTAAATTAAGCTCAAAACATAATGAAAATGCTTTCTAAACAAGGGTGCTACTTGGCAGCATGGTATTTGTTTTGGAGCAATTGTTACAGGAGAATTTTTTTGGTAGTTATTTGCGGGGGAATTTTTTTAGACAAAATGTCTGAGACATAAAGTCCATAAAAATTATATTGGTGGAATTATTTTAGACAAGATGTCTACAACAATTCTACCAAACATACAATTATCTTATACAAAATGTTTGAAGGAGTGTTCAAAGAGATGGTCTCAAAAGGGCCGAAGGGCATGATTTTTTGGATAAAATGTCTAAAGGATTGGCCAAATGGAAAAAGGTCCTAGGAAAAAATTCATAAAAGGTTAGTGTGAAGGGAAAAACAGCCCAGGATAAAAGTCTTGAAGTGAAATTCTTAGAGTGAAAAGGGCCTAGGACAAAGTCCCAAAGGGAAAGTGGCCACTTTAGAAAGGTTCAAAGGGTCATTTTCAAAATGTCTGAAGGGTCATTTCAAAAATTTTGAAGGGTATGCACCCTTGCAATAATTTTTTTGGTCCTTTTGCATCAAATAAAATATCTGAGACACAAAGTTTGAAAGAATTATCTTAGGAAAAAAGTCCTAAATGATAGGCTCATTAGACAAAATGTCTAAGACACAAAGTCTAAAGGAATTGTTCTAGGCCCTTTTTACCCTATCCTGAAGGGTAGGTTACAAGGCAAAGGGTCATTTCAAAAGTCCCAAAGGAATTTTATTGGGAAAAAATACTCATGACAATTATCCTTAAGGGTAAGTTACATAAATCTCAAAGAGTAGGTTCAAAATTTTTGAAGGGCATGTTCATTTACCTAGGGAAAATGTCTCGAATAAAATTTTTGAAGGAAAGTTTCAACAAGGCAAAGGTGTGGGATAAAAGTCCCAAAGGATAGGTGTAAAGGGGTGAAAGGGTAATTGAAAAATTCCCAAAGGAATTTTTTAAGGAAAAATGGCCATAACAAAAAGGCTAAAGGACATATTGCAAGGAAAAAGGGCATTTCAAAAGTCTCCAAGAGCAATTTCAATATGTTAAATGGTACTTTATATCTATAAACAATCTAAAGGGTCTTCTTCATAGGGCATTCTTCCATGACAAAAATTTTCAAGGATCTACTTCTTAAAGGCCAAAGGACAATCTCAAAAAGGTTAAAGGGAAATTTTCACAAAGCCTAAAGGGTAGGTTCAAAGGGTCCAATGAGGAATTCTATCAGTGAAAGTGTATCAACAAGATTATCTACAAAAATAAGTCTAATTCATGGAAATAATTTTGGCAGAATTATTATAGGGAAAATGTTATGAAGAGAAAATCTATTGGACAAAATTTTCAACATAATAAACCTAAATACCAATTCATGTGGAACAAAATTTCTAAAGAGAAAATACCAAAAACATAAATCTTGACAAAGACTCCCAAAGAAAGTTAGTCCATGAAAACACAATACCTATGCTACTCTACCAAAGTATGAAAAAAGACTACGAATCATTATTCTCCTAGATTTTGCATAAACATATTAAAAAGGGGCTCAAAATCAATACCGTAGTATGGAAAAAGTGGGTCCCCATTTCCTTATGGGAAAAGTGGGGTATGTTAGCTACAATAGATTCAACCATTATATGCTTCCTAAAAAATAAAAACAACATCTATATTGTTTTTATTATATAAACTTAGAACTAAACTCTTGTGGTAGATAAATAATCATGATTGAATATTAATAAAAATAATATAATCATATAAAAATATAATAATCTTCGTTAATACATCAATTCGCACTTAGATCAACCAAATATTAAATTATTATTTCAAGCTAAAACCATATATTTTGACAAACATTTAAAATTTACATAAAATATTTAAGTAATCCTCAAGAATAATTGATCAAATATTTTAAAAAATGGACATTTAATTAGTGATTGTAATTTTCTAAATAAGTATTCTCATAATCAAAAAACCTATGAATAGAATTCATATTAATTTTTATGAATATTACATTTTATATTGACAAATCGTCACCATAAAAGAACGAACATAACTATCCATGGTTATACACAATATAAACATTTTAAAAGTTACTAAAATAAGTACCAAATACATGCATAATATTCCACAACTTTAAATTTTATTTATAATAATGACACCAATTAGGTCTTCACTATCCAATTCATAAAAAACTAATAGTGTATAATAATCTATCTTTTTAAAGTCAAGATTAAATAAATATCTACTAATGATCTAGATTTATAATGGTTTGAAATTGGAGAAAAGTACATAACAAAAATTAATAATAAGATTCGTTAAAGCTTTACTTAATGTGTTAGAAATTCATTGGCACCTTATTATTAAACAAAAAGAAATTGAATCCAATGCTACTCATTATTTACATTTATTTAAACACAAAAATTCAAGAAATATATCTAATTCATAATCACCAAAGAGATAGATAAAAAATGAGTAAGATGAACCCAACCATCGGTGGCCCTTACCTCCCCAACCATTATCCATGAAATTATAAGAGTTTCATATAAAAAACACATAGCGCTAATGGAAAAAAAATAAAAGAACACAATAAAATCTTGGTTCCACCATTCATTATCATGGTTACAAATAATCAAGACAAAAATAACATAAATTCTCAAATAGACACATGAATTTTTGGTATTATCCCATAGGCATTATACCTATAAAATTATCAATGTGATAATAATTGATCAATAACATAACCCTGTTAGAGGTACAATCACTGAGGAGGGGGGGTGAACAAATGATGTAAGCAATTAAATTCCAATTCCAAAACTTCAAACTCTTAACCAATCAACAAAAGCATTCATGAAGCATATAAACCAGTTATTACAAAGAACAAAGGAAACTATGAAAGATAAACACACATAACACATAGATTATGTGGGAAAACCTCATGGGAGATAAAACCTAGAATCAATAATATAAACAAGTGGACTAAAATCCTATAAGATAATTACAAATAAGAGACTTTAGTGAAGCACCCACTTCACAAGGAACACCAACCCCTAAGCATGAAAAAGTACCCATTTGTCCTAGATGTTGAGCACCCACACAACACCTTCTAATATAAGCACATATAGAGATTTTAATACCTTTAAATATGATGGATAAATATTTAATATAAAATGTCTTCAAACCTTCAAGCCTTCACACACAAGAAATGCATCCAATACAACCATTTGGATCACTCTACACTTCTTTGCTCATCCTCAATCTTCAACCCTGAAAGAACACTATAATAACATCATAAATATGACCTATATGTCACACACATATTACTCACATGGATATAATATTCAATCCATCCATAAATCAAACTAAAATTTATCTTTTCTTCATTTGTCAACTCTAGAAACCTTCATCTTTGTTTATGCTCTTTACAGAGCCTTCATGATCACCATCTTCTTGGTCGGATATAAGACATAACTTAAATATTAAGGTTTTTATTACACTTATAATAAGATATATTTAACCTATATATGTCTTCCATATCTTTTATATATCACCCTTAATCAATAACATCTTTCAATTAGGCCTAAGAAGCCCTTAGAGGTCCATAAAGAACTATTCATCATTTTAACACTTCACTAATAAAAACTAAGAACATAAGACCACTTAAAATAACTTAGGTCCTCACCATATGAAATATAAGACACCATAAAGTGATTAAATTCATCACTACACACCTCTACATATGTAAACCCTATCAAACATTTGTCTTGTACATGAAAACACAATGAATGAACTGAAAGTTAACTTTCAAACAATGGTTTATACTGAAGATGGATTGGTCAAACCTCCAAATTCCATAAAAATTATCCTAATGGAGTAGAAAAGAATCTCAAATAGATAATTCACCTTGAAACATCCAAAAATAATCAATAAAAACTCAAACATTATTCTCAAGTCACTTGCATAAGATAGTCAAATCCTCAATCAACTTTGAACCACAATAAATGTAGGTGTACGACCAGTCAAACCTTAAAATATTTTTTCTTGGATTTACATTAAATTTATTTACCAATTTTATTTTTATACAACCATAAAATTCATCCATCATAAAAATTTATTTTACAAAACATTTCAAACTCATTTTCCTTTGTAAATTCAAATATTTGAATTCTAACAATCACTTTTTAATGCAAATTTGACTATATAAAATAGTGAAATCTACCTAAGAGACCAAATTTGCACTAATATAAAATTTAATATACATCATTTCAATACCTTAAATTTGAAAAATATGATCTATGCACAAATTTTAACAACCCCATGTGACCACTTTCTTCTTACACCTTCACATGTGTGAATGTTGATGTCATCAATCTGCTTACTCAAGAAGTTATGTTAAGAAAAATAAGATAACCTATACATTAAAAAGACTACATAGATTAAAAAATTATACCAATAAATATTTACTCCTCATATTATGCCTCAAATATGTTCAACACATCACCAACATCCATCATCTTGCCTAATTAAGCAAACACTACAAGGTCCATGCATGATCACTAGGGCACACTTTGTCATTGAGAACCATGCATAAAAATAAAATAATGAACACTCTTGGCCACCTTAGGTACATAATTAACAAAACCTCAAAAAACTCCTCCTTTTTCATTGATGTCAACACTTTTAAAGGTTTTCAAATCCAACAACAAAGCTTATGCACATACTCTTTTCTCTCTACAAACACTTTCTCCCCCTTTAACACAATGACATAGTAGGCTTACCTACTGATCCTGAGGACCTTTAAATGTTTTCAATTCCAAAATAAATAATTTATCTCCTCTTACAGATGATAGAAACTCCCCCTATCACTATGCATACCATTCCTTATCATGACTACCTCAAGCTTGCCCATTAACAATACTCTTCTTTGACCATACATTGCTATATGAATAAGAAATGAATAATATGAATAAAATAGTAGTGATCACACATTTATAACATTAATATGGATTCCCCCTAAGTCACCTTATCTTCGGAACCCATTTAGAATATTTAGACCATCTCCAACCACGATGAAATTTCATAGTTGCCTTCACCTTTTCTCTCACAAGCCACCCATAAAATGAAGAGTGGACATTAAAGATCTTTATAAAACATATATGATGTAGAAATACAAATAATAAACATATTAATGGACAACAATACCTTTTTCTTATGAATAAAATGACTAAAAATCACTCTTCTTCACATTAGCCTTGCCTAGAAGCCTAATAACCCTACCTGAACCTTATAGAGATGATAACTTCCTATGTATGCACCATCATGAATTTAAATTTCATATATATACCAAAATAATATTCCCCTCATTCATGCAAAGAATCATCATCCAAATATTCCTCTTCACCATAGATCCTTCACAAATTGGCCTACCAATTAGCCTCTATTTTCACAAAATCTCAACCATAGGATAAGCTATACACTTTTAAATGTATATAAATAATTTTTTGAGAACCCTTTTGGCCATTTAAATATATTATGTATTATTATACTTAAAATCCTTTGGGAAGGTCACTAACCCATATGGTGTAAAACCTAGGGCATCAAAAAGAAACAAGGTCAACTTACCTTTTTCCTATCAATTCTAGATCTTGAAACTTCTCTAAAATTTGGAGGTCAATAACGCACACTTATATACCAATTTTTTATGTTTGAATCCTTTTAGAACCCATAGAACTATGAAATAGTTTTTGTCCTGCTAGCCCTTAAGCAAGGATTGTCATACCTAAGAGCCTTAAAAAATCTTCAACTTGCCCTCAAGAGAATTTCAAAGCCTAAAACCACTTGGATTATACCCTTATGAATTCAACACACATTTTTATGCCAAAAATTTATCTTTAACATGCACCAATATTTATTTGACAGCTAGAACCAGTCATATTATGTATGCCCATGTCACTATGCCAAAACACCTTCAAATTATCATGGACACCTTCTAAAAATTCCTAAACACCTTTTTTCACATGGAAAAATAAAATATAACTTTCCTCTACCCTTGGTTAGCTTCATAGACCTCAAATGCATCAATTTTTCAAGATGAACACACACTAGGTGTAAACACCTAAAAGTGGCCACTAATGACCTTCAACCAAGCTTCAGACTAATTTATAGAAAAAATAATAATTTGGCCTTAAAAACACTAAAACATGATAAATGGTTCAAATTTGTCATATAAAAGTGGTGATTTTGGCTAAATTTTCCCTAAATACAAATATGCATTTTATGAGATTGTTAGTTCTTCTCAAATCATTTTGATCCAAAATGCCAGAAATGTGATTTGATGTTTTAAACCACTAAATTCCCCTAATATGGAATAAAATTACATGTTCATGTGTTATTTTGTGTTGATAAAATCCTAAATGAGATATTGGTCCATATGCAACTAACTTCATCTTCCAATTCCACTCTAGTAAAATTTTGACATAATAATATGACTTTTAGATCAATTTGATTAATTTGTGAACCAATTTAGAAATAATTGTAATAAAAATAATTAAATATTACTTAGGCAAATTAAAGCAAATTATGATTTTAATTAATATTTCCATGGATCTTATTGAATATATCTTTATTGTGAATTGGTTTCTAATATTCACATCATCATGTGACCTCATTTTATGAAATGGCTTCTATAGGCCATAAATGCAACAAATATCTAGCTAAGTCCTCCCATGCCTCATTATTGCCCCTTATTCCCAAATCATGATGATAATATTTATATATTTTATCTACATAAATAGATTAATTCATGTCCACACATATTCATCTTGATATATATGTTCATGGTTAATCCAATCCCATTTGAATATTTTGTAAATAAAATGCCTCACACAAATAATTTTAATCTCTCTTAAGCCAAATTCATAATGCACAAATTATTTCAAAGCTATTTTTATATAGTGTTATTATGCCAAGAAATTTAGTTAAGCTTCACAAACCAAATCCACAAATTAAATTATTCCAAGAGGAGGTGGAGATAGCCAAAGCTCCATTGATAAAGACCTTTTAAGCACAAGCTAAGCAAGCCAACGAACAAATCCTTTGAAGAAATCAAGGAATGTGAGGAAATTTTTTAATTTATTTACATTCTAGTTGTGTTTTCATTTGGTTTATTAACCAAACTCCCCCTAAGATCTAGGCTAAAGGTGTTAGTTTATTAGTGTGTTTTTGGATTTGATTTCATCTACTAACATGATACTAATTTCCCCTTATTGTATTCTTTTGTTCACAAATGGCATGCCCACAGGGACCAAACACATCCCACATATCAAGAAGACCAAGATGCAACTCTAAAATCTTTGAATGAATGCTTAAAAATCTTTAGATTTCAGATTTAGTTTTATTTTTGTCATTTTTTTGCTAACGTGGGTTTACACAATGACCACCAACGGTTCTTAGTGACCACTGATGGTTAGGTCCAATTAGTCATGATCACGTTGCAAGGTAGAAAAATGTATTTAAAACTTGTATTTTGACTCTTTATATCATATGTGTTCTTGATTTCTAGGATTGAAAGGCATTTAAACTCATCAACTAAACTTTTCCTTTAAAATTTTCTTGATATTTAGACTAAAATTTGTCTAATCTAATGTGTTTGTTTTTTAGTTTTTGCCTTCAATTTCATAGGTCATCATTGATGATCATTTTTTAGACTGGTAGCGATTTTGGTCAACTGCCAATGGTTACTACTAACTAATTAGTGAAAATTGCCTTGAAACCACTGATAATTATCTATGACCACTAATGGTCACTGTGTGAAATTTAATCCAAAACCAAACATCTCAAATCCAAACTTCATTTGCTAACACTCAAAAGTGCTTCTAAGTAGGGGGTTACTCTCTTTTTTTTGTAGGGTCAAGGAAAACATTAAACATCAATTTTCAAGCTTAAATGGTTTTTTAACACTTAAATTTGGTGTTTAAAATTAATTAGGTTAAATTCAAACATTTAAATTTGGGTATGAAACAAAATTGCATGGTTTAGAGTCAAAAATTTAGATTTGGATTTTTAAAAAGAATTAGGAACATTTCCTTTGGTATTTAAGAGGAAAAATTTGCATGTTTATGTTAAATGTTTTTTGATTGTTTTTCAATTTTTTTTGCAAATTAAGGCCAAGGGACCAAATCACATCACCAAAAATTTCAATTCAGTTCTCAAAAATTGAACTCACTTCAAAATTAAGTTTTGTTTTGTTTAATTCATTGCTTGGTTATAATTCTTTTTAGTAAAAATGAATTCGTGCATGTATGCTCTCACCTATACCCTATAGGAAACTTATGGGATCAAAATCACCATTTTCATTGCAAGTTGTGCCTTAGTCTAAAGGCATAAATATGATGTTTTCAAGGCTCTCCCCAAGACCTGCATCACTTGGGTGACCTAAAAACAACCATAAATAATTTTTAATTAATTTTTTATTTTATGCATTTTGGCTTATGAGGGGGATTTCATTACATCCCATAAGTTCTAAAGGGAAGCTTTAACCTAGGATTTCATCTCTTGGTATTATATTTAACCCATTTCCATGGGGGGCATACAAATTAGGATCATCCCACTGGGATGATGGTTTGAGAGGATAAACCATCTCTATTAGTAGGAGGTTAATCTCAAGACATATGATCAATATAGACATTGCACTACATTGATCAAGTGACAGATGTATGGTTGTGAAAAAAAGAAGAATTTTTCTCAATAAGCCAATAAATGTGGAGTCAATTGATGTGTTGCTTCTCTTCTGTGCATACGTGAAAGTGTGTACACATGGGATCCATCTAGATGGTCAAAAATAAATTAGTTTTAGTCAACCCCACTTTGTCACACCTTGATAGGATTTAGGATGTCATGCTTATTTTCATTTGGTCACTTTTATTTTTTGTGTTTGGTGTTTTGAGACTAAAAACTATATGTTTGTTTATAAACCACGTCTAAAAAAAGTTTATTTATACATCACTCCTTTGTTTGAGGAGGCATTATACTAGTTGTTTTACACCACACTTATGTATTATAATTTTTTCTAAACTTGTTTGTGGGTGTATCACTTGATTGAGATGGGTAATATTATGCTACCCAAATCACTTCAAGTCTTAAACCTTAGAAAGTCTTTGAAATAAACAATTGATCACATATTTTAAGAACACTGATGTCATTAGGTTACTCAAATTATTGTGCTAAATTAAATGAAATTTGGTATTGATGTTCTTGGTTTGATTGTGAAAGACTAAATTCTTTTCTATCTAGATTGCAGAAGTGTTGTCAACCATGAGAGGTGTTGACAAAGCTTGTTTCTCTTGTAAATATGGAAGACCATTCTAAGCCACAAGATCTCTCTAGTTGCCTTTGAAATGGCCATATATTTTACCTCTATTGAATAGCACTGGTTGTATTTTGAATTTCTAATTGACAACTATTGTTTTCAAATTCATTAGAAAACCTAAGGTGAACTTTTTATCTTCATAATCACCATTATAGTTGTAATTTTAATACCTAACCAATTTGAAGTCTCCTTCGCTAGAGTATTTGAGCCCAAAATATTGTGTGCCTTTAAGATATCAAAGGACCCTTTTTTTTGCTACCTAATGACTCTCCCTGGGTTGTTACATGAATTTTGGGAGGACACCAATTGTATATGATATATCTGGTTGAGTGGTAGTCACATAAATCAAACTTCTAATGAGTTGTCTAGATTTAGTGGCATCAATCAAATCTATTGAATATTTATATGTTAATTTGAGATTTTGTTCCATGGATGTGTTGTGAGGCTTACAATCTTCCATTTTGAACTTTCTCATAATGTCACCAATGTACTTTTGTTGAGTGATGAAGAAAGAATTTGGTTTCTAAATTACTTCAATACCCAAATAGTAATGAAGTTATAGATATTGGAACAAATTTCTATCTATGTTAAGATTGGTTTTAAATTAATTAAAAGTTATAGATAGAAAAAAAATTTAAATATACATGGGGGATAATTATAAATACCATATACTTAGCTTGAATGTTATCATAAGGTTGAATCATGTTTTTTAACATTAGACCAGACCTTAATTCAAAACCTTTTACTTAGTGTGTGTGTGTGTGTGTGTACTTCCATGGTCTTGTGGAATATTTTATGGGATTATTAGCAAGGCTTGACAAAATAGAAGGTCCTATTATATGAAGCCTAGATTAAAGCATTTGTCCCAAGGTTTTCCTCATATTTATTAATGTGATAAAGAAACATAGGTCAAAAACCTTAAGTTAGGTGTTCTTTATTATATTGGGTCCCCTTTTGATATGATCTAAACTTATCCTAAATATTTTTTCCTAAGTTTTATTTCATTTTTATTAACATGAAATAAAACCTTAGACTAAATTATTTAACCTGAGTTCTTTATATGGTCCCATACTAACTTAAAGTTCATACACCTTTTCAAGATTGATGGCTCACGTCTGATTGTGGCAAGATGATCTGATGGAATGAGATCACTATGGAATATTCAATAGAATACATAAGGTCTAAGAGCCTACCATGTGGCACACACATGATAATTGTGGGTTTGATAAGGTGAAAATCTTAGAAGGCCCACAAGACTACCAAGTGGTATAACAATGGGGCCCACTACAAAGGATAGCCAATAACATACAACTGGCAGGATCGAGATCAATGATCCACATTGATCCATATAGACTGATCTCTTGAAATGAAATAAAAGATAAGATTTTCAAAGGTAAATAGTTAGTTTTAAATTATTTATGAATAAAATTCCATAAAAAATCCAACCAAATGCCACATAGATGCCACCTAAGAATAAAAGACAAAACCAAATATTTTGTGGGAACAAAAAGTAAAGGTATAAAGGTAGAAGTTAAAATCAAATAAAAGGCACTAAATTTACCTAAATATAAATAAATTCCACCATTAAATATTGAAAATACCTACAAGAAGCCCTAGCATCTGTAAAATCCCTAATTTGATCCCAATTTGATCATAATCAAACCAGAGAGATCTCAATTATAACTTGAATAAGTACAAATTAATTTAAAATTAATTTGTAGACCACTAGTGAATAATTTATAAATCTCACAATCATGGTATCATGAAAACAAAAAAATAGGGAGGACATAGAGCTGTATTTGACTTCCAACATAAAAGGAAGGGTCTTTAAGGACACTAAATTTGATGTTATAGCATTGAACATTGGGGATAATAAATGGTCTAAGATTTTTTTTACTATTGAAGAGTTGTAATCAATCACTAAAGAAGATGAAAAGAATGCCACAATCCAATAGATGTATTATGACATGGTCACCATCTAGATGACTAGTCTTCACCATGTGGCTATGAAGCTAGAGGTACTTTATTATATCAATGTTACTGCTCCTATCTCTAAGGATTTTAGAATTGACCAAGACATGATTGTGCATGAATGTAGTTTTATAAATGTTTCTTACATTTCCCCCATTTCATTTGAAATTTACAACAAACTTATTATACCTTAGGTGTCAGGACCTAGGTTCCACAAAGCTCTGACACAACTTGTTAGATTTAAGAGCACATATGATTACCTTTGTATAAGCAACTAAATGCAGAATCAACCAGAAGTAACAAGTAACTAGAAATCAAAAATAACACAGAATATGAGAGGCAACACATAATTGTATTCAACTCATTCCAGAAGGAAATTACAACAAAGAGATCACACTCTTTCATCCACTTTGTGGGCATACCAGTAATCTTCCCTCAAGAGTTATCTTCTCTCAATATAGGTCACAACAAACAACTCAAACATAGAGCTGTTGTTCACCTCAACCAGTTAGTACAATACTATCAGTACAACCGAGTATGAATCGGTACTCTAAGTAGATCTCACCTGATCTTTCTCCTTGATGTGTTGTTGTCACCTTTGATCTTGCTACCCCATAGATATATCTTTGACCTCACACACACACACCCCTACAGATCAACCAATCTTACTTACCCATGTAGATCTCCTCCCTGATCTTGCAACAACCTACAAACCAACCCTTATCTAACATACCTAGAAGAACCCCTATGATTCCACCAATGGAAGAACTCTTCTGGTTCTACACCTTTACAATACAGCCCATGGGTCTACTATATAGATCCCATGCATACAATAATTTAGACAAGCAGCTCAAGACTTAAACTAGTCTTTAACATGCAAACAAGCGGTTCGTTAACTAACTGTTCATCAACAGGCAGTTCTAGAATTGCACAGGCGACTGACGTCAGTCCTTATCTGTCTAGAGGTGATCGACGTTGGCCAACTCCTGCTGATGTCAGTTGCTTTTTATTGACCCTTGACCGACGTCAATTGGCCTGTCGACATCAGTGACTGTGACACTCAACAACCCTCCATGTTTGCATTCAGGTGAAGCTTTTAGATCCACACCCTAACATTGCTATATTTTCCCATAATTAAGGAATATTCTAGTAAAAATGACCTAAAAACTGCCCTTGCCCCATGGTTGTATTCAGGAACCTATGTGACCCAATACCCCACTAGAAAGATCCCAATTACCTAATTCAGGGTAATAATTATAATGATTATGACTTTTATCAATATATTTTCTACGCCCTCATCTATAACTTATGTCACCAAAATTTGGGTCCCTTATATATTTCATGGTTGAAAAAGGGACTTCCTCCTCCTATAGGAGAAATGATTAGTATTTTCTTGAAGCAACAATTATTTTCCATAAAAATAAAACCAAAAATCATTTATTCATTATGTATTATATTTTTAATGCCCTATTGGCCACTACTAAAATCCATAACATCAAAAATTGGTCACCTGATGGAAGGCAAACAATCTCCCATTACTATTCTAAACTACATGTATCCAATCAAGTATAGGGACCACATGCAATTCATTTGTGACTATCTATACCCAAATTTAGTAGAAATTTTTATAGGGATACCTATGATGAGGTTAAGTCCCTTAATCATTAAGTATGTGGAATTTATTGGGGACATTTGGTTATATCCTAACTACACTATAATTAGGATAGAGGGAACCTTCTGTCAACCACTTAAATTACTAGTCTATGTACCCACCAAGCTAGATAAATAAGAGGTAGAATACCAATTATTTCATGTTATTGATGGTGTATGCAAATTTAAAAGGAAGGGGATACACCATCCCTTTCCTTTTACTATTAGTATAAATATGTTGTAGAATTGGGACAATGTAGACATTATTTCTAGGCATAAAGACTCATTCAATTTACAGCTTGATGAATTGAGACATTAGGACCCTCAAGATAATGTTGTGAAACATTGACATCTAAATATATTAACATAACATATGAATATAAACTTGATGTCTATGATTCAATATACATTTGAGCATCATCATTCACAAAAATCCCAACAATATTGAAGAAGCACAATTTTAAGATCACAGCTAGATTGATGAGAGATGAGAAGCCAACTGGTGAAATATGGTAGATGGGGCATTTAAAGTACCATTTACTACTAGGACCATATTCTAAGCCTCCTCTAAAAAATCCAAAGGCACAAGTTACACAAGCATAAAGAAAGAAAATACTTGAAGAAATAGCTAGTGAAGGGCATCATCTTTTGCCCAGCCTAAAAAGCTAGAGTCACCTACTGATTTCATTGACATGATTGCATTGGATCCTAGGGAAACATTTGAAGATGCCTTGGAGGCCCTGCCTAGTGATTACATATTAGATGAAGAAGAGTTGTATAAAGAGGATCCTCAAACTCAATATGAGGAAATAAAAAAAATAAAATAGGAAAGGGATAGCTTTGGACTTAGTCCTAGTGGTTCCCCCATAAAAGAGAAAGTTTGATCTAGCCTTCATTCTAGTAGTAACCAAGAGGCCCAAATTAACCCTCACTCACCCTTTTAGTGATGGTAATTTTTTTAGTGATGAAAAACCTATTCATAGACCCACCATTCTAGAGTGGTTCATAAATGGAAATCTACAAAAGATCCCAACTCTATACCATTAATCGGCAATTACAAAGTCTTTTATCATCTAGGTTCATGAGGATCTCAAATCATAGATTGTGGAGATGTAGAAGGAGGAGATGGAAATACAAGTGGATACTCTTGGCTCTTAAAATGGCTTTAAAATTAAGACCCTATATCCTCTAAATATTACACACTCTTTAGTTGGTGTCAAATTTGACCTAACCACAGCTAGCTTGCAGAGAGTTTTTAAAAAAAGATCCATGATTGCAGGGGATGAGTTCACTTTTCATAAATTAGAACCATTCATTATATTAACTCAACTAGGGGGTCAAAATCCAAGTGAGAAACCTATTTTTTAAGAGGATATACTTGAGGATACCAGGCTCAAATTTCCTAGCTATAAATTGGCATTAAGGGCATGAAACAATAAATAGATAACTTACAGAGGGAGAAGGAGAATCTAGAGGAACAAGATTTTTTATTTATTCCTAATTCAATGATGGAAATGTTTGAGGGATCATTTCATGACATGTTTGACTCTTCTAAGTCAATAAAGGAAAGATAAAGTACACTAAACTAGCAAGATGCAACAACCAAGGGATTAATCACCCAATGGTAAAGTTCTAAGGATAAGATGAAGGATGTAATTAGCATCTTGACAAGGGATAAAATTATTGGTTTTAAGACCATCAAAATTTATCATCTCAACACCATCTTAGGGTTTATTATGGATAAAATCAATAGTTTGAGTGCATGGTCTAAGTTCTTATAGAGACTCATTAAGGATGATAAAGATCTATTAGACATAATTGAATGATTCATAGGGACCATCATTGTAAATCCTATAAAACACAACTCTATGGGCATCATATCAGATGATGAGTTTAAACACATAACACATTTAGTAGTTTAGGAGACTAGATATGACAATAGCAGGATCATGGATATGATCCTAACTGTAGAAGAAAAGATAGTTGAGGCAAGGGGCATTAAGGAGGATTTAGAAATAAATACTAGAGATCTTGGGGACCTAGCTGAGTAAGAGGATGAGCTCCTCCTTGATCCAACTATCAATTTGAATTTAGTTGATGAATAACATCAAAAGGAAATAAGGATACTTCAATAGGATCAGGGGACTTCATCAACATAGGGTCCACCAATTAATTAGGAATATTCGATTTTGTGGAAGAATTATGAATTTTGAAAATGGAATATTATTTTTTAAAGGTGTGTGTATCTTGTTAGCACATTTTTCTAATGTTCAGTCTATTTTAGAAAATCTAGTGTATTTTATAAACTTTATAGAAAGGATAGTTATCCTTTACATTTTGTACACTTGTAAGTTGATGCAACTGACCGACATGCTTCCTTGAAGTATATAAAAGGAGCATTGTAATTTTTAAAGATGAGCTAGCATTTAAGCTATAAAAACTAGTGTAAAATTTGACGCAATCAATACAAGTAGAGAATTTTGAAAAGTTTATCTCATCTTGTTTGTGTAAATTGTTATTTAGCTTCTCTCTTGATTGTTTATTCTAGATCTCAAATTTGAATGGTTTTTAAGAATTTTGGACATTCATATTTAATATAGGTTTGATAATTTGTGAAAATACTATATTATTTGAATGTTATTGGGTTTACTTCATCTCATTTTCTCTACATAAATATGTGCATATGTTATTTGACTGTTATAGTAAATCTTTAAACTAAAGCTAGTCCTTACTTGTATTTCTTCATATTTTCCTTAGATACTTTTTTGGTGTGTGGTAAGTTTTTGAAATATTCTATTTCATGATACACATTGGTTAAATGCATGTTTAGTTGGATTTAAACCTTGTCATGATGTTTGAGGTAGAGATCAGCAACATATTTTCTTTCTACCATATCCTTTCCCTTTTCTCCTTTTTTAACTAGATAACTATAACCTAATTCATTGTAAATATTCATTTTAGAATAGACTTAGATTATAATTTGATCAAAATTCACTGATATTAATATAGATTACTACATATTTTGGAAAGGTTTTTGAGAGGACCAAGGTGGCTTCCAACCACCAAGTTTTATAAATATTCTGGAGTAGTTTACTTGGTTTTTCATTATCTTATCATAGGTTACCAAATTACCACAAACTACTACTCATGATCTAAATTATTTGAATTCTAAAAGGAGAAGTGTTCTTTAAACACTAAGAGCACCTATGATACACTTAGAGGAATCAACAGGTAGAGCTCCATTGGTACTAGGAGGGCTCAATAAATCCTTATGAATTTATATGATCTTTACTAGTTTTGGTGTATTTTGATCAAAGATCATTCTATTCTTTGCAAAATTGTACTTATTTTAGCATAATTGTGTAAATTTTGGTCATCTTCATGGTTTCATACCCATGTTTTTTTTCCCTTAGACAAAGATCAATGTTTTTTGAAAGTATACACTTGATTATGATAAAGATGACTTTAATTTTGTAAATTCAATAAGCTTGAGGTTAGTAATATCTATTCTGGTTAAATATTCATAGATCCTTTGAAACTTTGAGCTCATTTGAGCTTATGATTGTAAAGATCATTCATATTTACGTATTTGAACATATTTTTGAGCTAGTTTAGTTAAAAATCTTAGTCCTTTATTATTATTTACATGAATCTTTGAAAAAATAATTTAATGTGCAAGTTTAATCTTTGTTCTTTGTAAATATTGATTTGACACATCATGTTTCAAATAGAATTCAAAGTTCTCAAGCTGGAATTACCAAGAATCAAAACAAAGTCACATTCAAAAACAAGGGAACCTCTGCTTGAACTAGAAATCCTTAGGAGAGCTAGGTGAGATAAAGGTAGGCATAGACATTAAAATTCTTTGTCAACTTCACCATTATAAGGTACTACTAAATTCAACCTTCATTAAGGTATGACTTGGTTGGGTGGCTCTTATGTCAATGTACTAGGTGTGCTACATGACCTTCCTTATAACCTTGAGAAATATTTGCCAACATTTATTCCTTCTAGTATTGTAACTATAGAGGAACATATTAATTAATTCAATGTTGCATTAATATTATTAAATATAGTCCATGAGGATGAATCCTATAGACTATTTCATTTTAATTTTAAAGATGCTACATATGAATGGTTTTTAAACTTACCTAAAAATTACATTAATGATTGGGACCATTTTAATAATGTTTTCATTGACCAGTTTGGCAAAATTATTAGTCCCTATATCTTATACCAACAATTCACCATGATCAAGAGGGATGTAAATAAACCTATAAGAGCATTGAATGCTAGGTTCCAAAAGATGTATATCCAAGAAATAGATACCTACAAGTCTAATGATGCTTTAGCTCTACAAATTTATAAAGATGCTTTAGATTTCATGACCTATATTTTCATAAAGAGGGTTTTTGGACCTATGAATAATCTAACCTTAGTTTATTTTGAAATAGTGATCATCAATGATCAAATGCAGCCCTAAGGTCAATTGGCTTACTCAATTCCCAATGTCAACCCACATATGCCCACCTTGAACATCTTTCTTAATAACAATTAAAATATGTCAACTCTAAATTAAATCCCAGCTTTGAACCAATTAGCCTTGAGCCATGCTACTCCTATCAAAACTTAGGATTTTTGAACCATATACAACTAGGTTTAATTGAAATGATCAAAATTATTTAGTACTAACCAATGATATTAATAATAATTAGGTTCATAATTCAAAAAATCACAAGAGTGAGAATGACTCTATATTAAAGATGGTCCAAAAGCTTAGCACAAATTTCCTTTAGTTGTAAAAGCAATATAGACATACTGGAGAGATCTCGGGTAGGAATTTTTCCTTCCAAATATTCAATGGACCCAATAATAGATTCTAGAATGAGAGTTTCCATAAAATAATGAATCATCTATGATAAGAAGAACATGGATATTAATCTTATTGATGTTGCATTAACTGATTACTATAGAGTTCATTGTACTGCTAAGCATGGTGAAATGGATTACATTGAGTGTTATAAAGATTTTGAAGTCTTTCAGAAAGAATTGGATACATTTGAAGTAGTTCCTAACAAATATAATGGTGTAGGTACACTAGTATATAAATATATTGATCAAGCCTTCATGGTGGAGACATTTGACTTCTATTTCCAAGAATACAATGAACTTGATGATGTTTCTAAATAATTTCATGCTTTTTAGCAGTTCATAAAAAAGACCTAACCTTTAAGGAATAGGAAATAGAATCAGACCCTAACTACATCAACACCCCCAAACAACTTTGGCACTCCTCTAGACATTACATCTAATAATAACCTAGATGCTCTAAAGAGAAGTACTTTTAAACAATGTACTGATGAATTTATTTCTTTGAATAAAACTAGGTATAATATTGTGGATGACATGAATAAAATAAAGGTTAATATTATGTTGCATAAATTGACACAGATCATAGAGCAAATAGAACTATTTCTAGATTCCTTGTCCAAGAAACCTAGCAAGCCATCTAAAACCAATAATGCCAATGTTGTTATGTACAAGGCTAAGACAAAGTCCCCACCTTTTTTGCTTATGGTCAGAATGTTTGGTAAGAATCTACATAACTATTTGTTTTATTTTGGTGCATCCACCAACATTATGCCAATAGGTATTTGTAAATAACTTAGCTTGACTCCTATCAAAACTGATAGATTTATTAATTAGTTAAATAAATCTAGAGTCAAGGTAGTTAAGGAACTATTAAATGGTCATATGTATCTTGCCTTTGAGCCTAGATTCTAGTAATTTATTAACATCTAGGTGGTGGGCATTCTTGATGCATATGGATTGTTTTTAAGTAGGGAAT
Source organism: Torreya grandis (assembly GCA_037957365.1). Lineage (NCBI taxonomy): Eukaryota > Viridiplantae > Streptophyta > Pinopsida > Cupressales > Taxaceae > Torreya > Torreya grandis. The sequence goes on from JARHVA010002926.1 coordinate 2,183,413, forward strand.
GGACAAAGTCCCTAAATGGATATATGTCCATTGACTATTCTCACTTGTGGCTGCCATGGAAAGGAGTCCCAAATCACATTAGAGTGGAAAGAAATCCTTAGATGAAGCACATGATCAAAGAATAAAATGTTGTGAATGAAAAGGTGAACATAGTTGACTCTAATTTGGGAGTTTTCACTTTTTAAACTACCAAGGTATATGAGTATAAACCTTCTCATATTGTCCCTCGATTGTGGAAGATGCATTTTGATGGGGCTAGATGTAAGTTTAGGTTTAGATTAGGAGTTGTCCTAACCAATCCTCTTGGTAAAGAATATCATGTTTCTTATAGACTCTAATTTCCATGGGCTAATAACCTTGTAAAATATGAAGCATTGATCTTAGGTTTACAATTTACCATCATGTACAAGGTCAAAGAACTATTGGTTCATGGTGACTCAAAACTAGTAGTCAATCAGGTAATGAGTAGATACCAGTGTAAATTTTCATACCTTAAGAGGTATAAGTTCAAAGTCTAGGATTTTATTGACTCCTTTGATGCTTTTAACACTATTTCTATCCCTAGGGTGGAGAACAAGGTTGTTGATGAGCTTGTCTTAGTTGTAGCTAATCTTATGTCAAACCATGATGCTCATAACTTTAGCATTGAGATGGTTCCATGCCCTTTTATCCTTGATAATGTGAACCAATTATAGGTTTTTAATGATGACCAATAAATCCTAGATTTCATGACCAATTTAGGATTATTTGAGGTACATGTCATAGATTAGGCTAATGAGAGTACTCTTAAAGAAGATAAGAAATTTGGTAACAAAGTCATTCAGTTGAATGACAACAAGAATCCAAAGGCGATGATTACCTTGGAGAGATTATTTGATCAAGATAAGTTAGCTAAGAACACTAATATTCCCAAAGAAAGTGGGAAGGATTATAAGGCAGTTGATCTTGGACATCAAGATCAACCTCAACTAGTTAATATTGGAACAACATGCACAAGCATTGAAGGTAATAAAGCCAAAGACTTATTGATAAGCTATAAAGACATAATAGCATGGTCATATGATGAATTAAAGATTTTTTATCTAAAATTCGTCACTCATACCATACCCTTGAAGAAGGATTGCAAAGCTTTTAGACAAAAGCATAGGCCTATCAACCCTATTTTAGAACTAATGATTTTCAAAGAGGTTAAAAAGTTGTTAGATGTAAAGATTGTATTTTCCCATTAGGCATTCTACTTGGGTTGAAAATTTGGTCCCAGTAAAAAAAATAATGGTGAAATAAGACTGTGTATTGATTTTATAAATCTAAATAAGTCATCTAAAAAAGATAACTATCATTTTCCTTCTTTGGACCAAGTTATAAAAAATGTTTTTGTTTCTACTATGATGTCCTTTCTTGATGGATTTTTAGGTTATAACCAAGTATTGGTGAATCAAGAAGATAGGATGAAGACTGCTTTCACTACTAAATGGGGCATATTTGTATACAAAGAATGACATTCAAACTAATCAACATAAGAGAAACATTCTACAGGGCCATGGATCATGCTTTTCCAAGATTTGGTAGGTAAATGCATTATTGTATACATGGATGTTTTGAATATTTTTTCTAAAAATAGGTAGGATTACGTCATGCATTTACAATAGGTTTTTGAAAGGTGCAGAAGGTATGCAATTTCCCTTAACCCAAAGAAGTGTTTTTTTTGTGTTACTAAGTGAAGTTTGTCAGACCATGTTATCACAAAGGAGTGAATCTCTATAGATCTAAATAGAGTAGATAATATATAAAAAAACAAAGCCTCCTACTAGTAGGAAATAACTAAAATAATTTGTTGGCAAAATTAATTTTGTAAGGAAGTTTATTTTTAGTTTTGTAGAAATTGTCAAACCATTGATTGATATACTGAAAAAAGGACACCAAAATCTCTTGGAATGATGAAACTAAGAAAGACTTTAAGGACAACAAGGAGGAAATTGGTCATGAACTAGTCTTGAGAAGCCTAGACTTCTCTAAAGATTTATACCTTTACTCCTTTACTTCTGACCATACTATTACTAGAGTCTTAACTCAAAAAATTAATGGATGTGACCATCCAATTGCTTTCATGAGAAAATTTTTAAAATATGGTGAGTTAGATTATTATTTAGTTGATAAACAAACATGTTCATTAGTAAAGGTAGTTAAAAAAATTAGGAACTACATTCTTAGGAATAAATTTCACATCCTACCTAACCTTTTTATAAAACTCATGCTAAGTTAGAATGAGTTAGGAGAAAGGAGAGGTAAGTGGATGTTTGTCTTGTAGGAATATGACATTAAGATGAAGACTAAAAAATTGGTAAGGTGCAAGGTTTGATTCAAATGATTTCCATTGATAACCCCAGGTCAAGTGTCATGCAAGTTGATCAATAAAGCTTTCAGACTAATGACTGGTATGATCCAATTATCCATCTACTAATTAATGGCATTTGTCTTGTAGGACTAACTAGGGAGTATAAGAAAGATCTAAGACTCAAGGTATCCCATTACATGATTAAAATAGAGTGGTATACCAAAATAACTTTGAAGGTGTCTACCTAATATGCGTTCTAAAGGAAGAAGCTATTAAGATAATTAGCATATTTCATGAGAAGCTGGGAAGTGGGCATCCATCTAAAAGAACCATAGCCCACAAAAATCTGAGAATTGGTTACTATTGGCCCACCATATTCAAATATTCTCACAAGAATTTGATGGAATGCCACTCATGCCAAATCTTTATCACAAAGGACCCAAAATCAATAATATTATTATAACTAGTAATGGTTAATAAACTCTTTGCATAGTGGGGGTTATACTTTGTAGGGGTGATCAACCCAAACTCATCAAAAGGTCACATGTACATTCTAATTTCCATTGATTATTGTACAAGGTGGACTAAATAAGTATCCACCAATCCATGTAGAACTGAAGAAGTGATCACTTTTTTAGGAGAAAACATATGCACTAGATTTGGAACTCTAGTTTCCCTAGTATGTGATAATGGATCTGCTTTCACATCCATTGAAATGGCATAATAGGCATATGTTAACAATATCATTCTTATGTTTTCACCCAACCATTACCCTCAAGGTAATGGAGTATCTAAATAAACCAATAAGAATTTGATGAAAGCAATAAAGAAGTCTATTGTAGATAAGCATAGAATGTGGCACAAGCTTCTTAAATATGCCCTATGGGAAGATAGAATGAGAATCAATCAGGCCTTAAAGGCATCACCATTCTTATTGGTGTATGGTTAAGAACATATCTTCCCTATTACTCTCAAGTTGACTACATATAAGTTCATTTAGGAATATATGAAAGAAGATTAGGAACTTACAAATTCAAGATTGTTGGACATTCTTTAAATGGAAGATACATGAGAAGAAGATTTTGCTAATTTTAGTAAACACTAGACCATGGTGAAAAGGTGGTTTGACAAGCAATCAAAGATAAAGTTGTTTATGCAAGGATAACTAGTTATTATTTGGAACAAAGAATCTAAACCTAAGGTTAAACATGGGAATTTCACACCTCTATGGATAAGACCCTATCAAATTTTTAAAACACTTGGAAACAACACATTCAAACTAAAAGACCTACAAGGAGTTGAATTCACTTTGCACACTAATGGGTGGTATCTCAAGCACTACTTTTTTACTACTCCCCCTAGCATCCTTATGGTGTAAACTTTAAGAATAGTTGGAGCTAGATTAGGTAGGCTAGTTTAGTTTTTTTATACTCTTTGCTTCCTATCCCTTGTTTGTGCATATCTTTGTATACATCTATTTATTTTTTGTTTTATGCTTCTTTTGCTTTCTGTTATGTGTGTTTTCTTGATTTTCTTGGTTCCTTGCTTATATTAAGTCATTTTGGACAAACTCCAACTCAAAGTTTGTTCTAACTACTCAAGAACTCCATATTATGGGAATGTAGGTATGAATCTCAAGAATTTGTTGATCATGGGTTTGAAATGTAAACTTATGTTATAGTTTAGAGAAACTAGTAAGGATTGGTAGATAGGTCAACTATTCTATGAGGATTTAAACACTATTTTGATCTAAATTTGGTTTCAAGAAGATTGCACATGTAGGATGAAAGCTTGAATTATTAAGGCACAATCATGTTTGCACTTAAAAAATATCCTTGCCTGGGATAAAGTTACAACCATAGGTGATTGTCTAAAGACCAAAAATTTGACCAAACCCCTAAACTTGGCTAACCTAGTTCCCAAACTTTGAATAAATTCTAAAAGAAATACAAAAATATAAAAATTAATATATTATTACAAAATCAAAAGTTTTCTAGGCAAAGGTGATTTTGGTAATATCTACTGAGGATACAAATGCCTAGTTGGTAGTGTAGCAAGGTGTTGAGTAGAGCCAAAAGAATCTCTATCAGGGCTATGGATGCCTAGCTAGAATCAAAGAAATTCCAAATCCTTCCTTGAACTAAAGCATGGTTCTTAATGAATATTTGAACATTTTACAAGTCAATGTTAATGGTTATAGACATGAAAATTGGAAGTTGTTCCCTGAATCCCATGGTAAACAGTAAGTGGAATAAAATCACACACAAAACATGGCTAGGTTTTGATGTTTGATCCCAATTCTATAGATTTAAGGTTTGCTTTAACCATGAACTGATATTGATAATGACACTTATCAAGTACAATAAGTAATCTATTTATTTATCTAAAGTAGAATCTATGAATTCTAACATATTGTTATGTTTCCCTTGGAAGTTGCCATTTATTGAGGTCAAAATACCCCCTATTTCTAAAGATTAGGGACCCATGTGTTAAATGGTCAAATCTAAACCTTGAAACTAAAAATTCACTGTATCTAAATGTCTTTCATATGTTTACACATTTTTTTTTGTTTGAAGATCATCCAATCTTGATTAAGGCTGCCTCATTTTATTATGATTTTGGTTTAACTTTGCCTAATACTTCTAACAATGGATCTTCATGCTTCAATTACAAGTTTCATAGAACTCTCATTGAATGAATTATACTTGGATTTCATAGTCTAATCCATATTTAGGATTTTACTAGCCTTTGGTCTATAGGAACTCAAGCTTAAATCCATGTTTCAAGCTCATTGAAGCCCTCCTTTGAAAACCCTAGCTCAGGATCTCGGGACCAAATTCATATTTTGGTGGGAATATTATAAATAATCCATAAACATAAGCCTATATTTATATTAAGGCTTGGTAATGTTTTTTACTATGACCAAACCTTAATCTAAAAATTTATGCATTCGGTCCCTTTCACATCCCAAGATTCTCATTCCTTTTTATGTTAGTGTGGTCCAAACTTAATACTATAGTGTCCTTTTTATTAAGTTATTTGCTTGGTTTGACTTTATTTTCACAAGCTTAGACTAATGTCTTAGTCTTAAGGACCCATTTGTGTTTAATAACATGAATGAGGCCTTAATCTTAATAATTTATCCTAAGTATTATTTTCCCTAAGCCCTAACATAATCCACATGCTTCTCTGTAGAGTCTACAACCCATGTTAGTTAGGAAAAAATGATCAAATGGTATGAAATAGACTCGATGAGTCCAAATATTTAACCCAAAGGACCAATCACACTTGATCATTGGATCATGATCAATGATCCATGGATAAGAGGATGTCAAAGATCAAATGGTGAAAAATCAAGAGGGACCCCCTTTGTTATGACATAGACTTGACCTAATTTTTATCCTAAAGTTTCATTATATTTATCAGTATAATGAAACCTTAGGCAAAAGGATTTTGTTAAGTCCTTTTAATTATTCAAAGGGTCCATGATTTATTATGTTTCAACTTAGCTTATATAATTTAATCCTAAGTCATAATCATATTTATTAATGTGAACAAAACATTAGTCTATAATCTTGATAAAAATTTTATGAGGCCCTGAGCTTACTTAATCCATTTGTGATTGTAAAAACTAATCATAGCCAACAACTCAGATCATGATCAATGGCTCACACTTGCTTGGATGAAGCTGATCGAATGACATGTAATGGGTCAAAATTTTCACAGGGCCTACTGTGTTCCATGGGACTTAAATTTGACATTCTTGTGCCCATCATTTGATGTCTATAAGGCCATCATTGACATCCATAAGGCCATCAAATTTAAGCCCCAGTGATACATTTTTAGAAATAAAATTTGATGTTCTCATACCCATCATTTGTTATCTATGAGACCATAATTGGCATTTGCAAGGCCATCAAATTTAAGCCCTAGTGATACATTTCTAGGGCTCAAAAATGACATTCTCACACCCATCATTTGATGTCCATGAGGTCATCATTGATGTCCATGAGGCCATTAAATTTAAGACCTAATGATACATTACTAGAGCTTAATTTTGATGTTCATGTGAACATAATTTACATCCATAAGGACATCATTGACATCCATGAGGTTGTCAAAATTAAAGATCGTAAACCAATCTCACTTAAATAAATGAACATGTTTTTTGCCTTAATCAGGCTTGGATGTTTTTTGATTCAATGTTAAGATTGGTTTTAGATTAATTTGAAGCTATGTTTCAACCTAAAATTTAAATGTACATGGGGGATAATTATAAATAACATAGAATTAGCTTGAATATTATCATAAGGTTGAATCATGTTTATTAACATTAGACCAAACCTTAGTTCAAAACCTTATACTTAGTTTATATATGTCACCCCATGGTCATGTGGAATATTTTATGGGATTAAAACTGAGGCTTGACAAAATGTGAGGTCCTATTATATAAATAATATCTTAAATCATTTATCCTAAGGTTTGCCTCATATTTATTAATGTGATAAAAATCGTAGGTCAAAAACCTTAAGTTAGGTCCTCTTTATTATATCAAGTCCCCTTTTACTATGATCTAAACTTAGACTAAATATTTTAGCCTAAGGTTTATTTCATGTTTATTAACATGAAATAAAACATTAGACTAAAGTATTTAACCTAAGTTATTTACACACTCTTGTGCTAACTTAAAGTTCATGCACTATTTTAGGATCGACATCTCATGTCTAATCATTGCAAGATGATCTAACAAAGTGAGATCACTATGGAATATTAAATAGAATCCCCAAAGGCTCATAGGACTTCCATTTGTAAAATAAATGGTAATCATGGGATTGATAAGGTGCAGAGCTTAGAAGTCCTATAGGACTACCAAGTGGCATAATCACAGGGCCCAGTATAAAGGATAGCCAATAATATGTAACTAGTAAGATCAAGATCAATGATCTGTGTTGATCCAATGGAATGAAATAAATGGTAGGATTTTAAAATGGAAATAACCATTTTTAAATCATTTATGAACAAAATTCCATGAAAAATCTAATTATATGCCACAAAGCTACCACATAGACACCACTTAAGCAAAAAAGGACAAAACCAAATATTTCATGGACTCAAAAAAAGCAAAGGTATAAAGGCAGAAGTCCAAATCAAATATAAGGCACCAAATTCACATAATTAGGAATAAATTCCATCATTAAATCTTGAAAAAACCCTAAAAATGCCCTAACATCTAAAAAATCCCTATTTTGATCATAATTAAACTAGAAAGAGCTCAATTGTCACCCAAACAAGTACAAATTGATCTAGAAGTAATTTTTAGACCACTAATGATCAATTTATAAATCTCAAAATCATTGTGGCATGAAAATGAAAAAACTAGTTGGACACAAAGTTGTATTTGACTTTAGAAATAAAAGGAAGGGTCTTCAAGGACACTAAATGTGACGTTGTAATGTTAAACATTGAGGATAATAATTGGTCCAAGATTTGTGGGGATATTGAAGAGTTGAAATTAATCACCAAATAAAATGAAAAGAATGTCATAATCTATCAGAGGTACTACAACATGGTCACCATCCAGATGACCAGTCTTCATCATGTGGCTATGAAGCTATAGGTACTACATTGTATTGATGTTATTTATCCTATATTTAAGGATTGTAGAATTGACCAAGACATGGTTGTGCATACACAGTTTTAAAAAGGTTACTTTAATTTCCCTCAATATATTTTAAATTTACTATAAAATTCCCATACCTAGGTAGATTTTCCCACAATTAGGGAATGGTCCAATAAAATTGACCTAAAGACCACCCTTGCCCCATGGTTGTATTTAAGAACCCATGTGATCCAAAACCCCACTAAAAAGATACCAATCACCTAATTCATGGTAGGAATTATAATTATTTTGACTTTTCTCAACAAATGTTTTAGGGTACCTCCACCACTTATGCCAATAAAATGTGGGCCACTTATATATATATATATATATATATATATATATATATATATATATATATATATATATTTCATGGTTGAAAAGGGACTTATTCTTCCTATAGGAGAAATGATCAGTATTTACTTGAAGCAATAGTAATTTGCCATAAAGAATAAAACCAAAAATAATTTATTGATGATGTCTTATCTTTTGGATACCCTATTAGCCACTACTAAAATCCCTAACATCAAAAATTGGTCACTTGATGGAAGGTAAACAATCTCGCATTACTATTCTAAACTGTATATATATTCAAGTATAGGGACAACATATAGTTCATTTATGACTATGTATACCTAGCTTTAATAAAATATATTATAGGGATACCTATTATGAGGGTAATTAAATTAATCAAAAATTATGTGGAACTTATTGGGGGCATTTGGTTATATCCTAACTACACTGTAATCAGGATAGATGGAACCTTGTGTCAACCATTTAAACTACCAATTTATGTACCCACCAAGCTCACTAAATAGGAGATAACATAGCAATTATTCCATGGTATTGATGGTATATGCAAAGGAAAAATTAAGGGGCTACTTCATCCTTTCCCTTTGGCTATTATTATAACTATGTTGCATATTTGGGAAAATATAGACATTATTTCTAGGCACAGAGACACATTCAATTTATAGCTCAATGAATTGAGACATTGGGACCACCAAGATAATGTTGTGAAACATTTGAAATTCAAATAGATTAACATGACATATGAAAATCAACTTCATTTCAATGATTCAATTTACATCTAAGCATCTTCATTCACAGAATTCCTATCAAGATTGAATAAGTACAATATCAAATTTGAGGCTAGATTAATTAGAGATGAGAAGCCAACTGGTGAAAAATGGTAGATGAGGCCTCTACAATACCATTTTATATTAGGACCATCTTCTAGGCCTCTTCTAGAATATCTAGAGGCACATTTTACATAAGGGTCAAGAAAAAAAAGACTTGAAGGATGACCTAGTGAAGGGGTATTCACTTATTGAGTTCAATAAGATGATTGAATTAGATCTTAGGGATACATTGGAAGATTCCTTGGAGGCACTTGTTAGTGATTATATATTATATGAGTAATATGTGTAGGAAGAGGAGCCTCAAACTCAAGATGAGGAAACATAAGAGGAAAAGGGGAAAGGGATAGCTTTGGACTTAGTCCTAGTGATTCCCCCAAAATAGAGAAAGGTTAATCTATCCTTGGTTCCTATAGGAACCAAGAGGCCCAAATTAACCCTCACTCACCCTTTGAGTGAGGTTAATTTATTTATTGATGAGAACCCTATTCATGGATGAACCATTTTAGAGTGGTTCATATATAGAAAACTAAAAAATATCCCAACTCTACACCATCAATGGGAAATTACAAAGTCTGTTAACATCCATGTTCATGAGGAACTCAAACTATGGATTATGGAGATGTAGAAGCAGGAGAAGGAAAGATAAGTGGATTCTCTTTTATCTTCAAGTGGCTCAAAAAGTGATACCCCATGGCCTCCAAAGATTACACACTCTTTAGTTGGTGTCAAATTTGACCCAACCATAGCTAGCTTGCAAAGAGTTTCTGGAAAAAGAGCCATGATTGTAGGGGAGGAATTCACTTTTCATAAAGTATAACCCTTCATTATATTAAATCAAGTAGAGGTTCATAAACTAGGTGAGCACATTATTTTGAAGAAGATATACTTGAGGTTGCCTAGGCTCAAAGTTCTCAGCTACAAACTGGCATCAAGGGCATGAAACAACAAATAGAGAACCTATAGAGGTAGAAGGAGAATTTAGAGAAAGTTATTTTATCTATTCCCAATGAAATGATTTAAATTTTTGAGGGATCATTTCATGACATGTTTGACTCTCTAAAGTCAATAAGGATAAGACATAGTACACTAAACCAACATAATATAACATCCAAAGGCTTAAAAATGCAATAACAGAGTTCTAAAGACAAGATGAAGGATTTAATTAGAATCTTAATAGGGGATAAAATTCATGGTTTCAAGACCATAATCATTGTTCATCTCAACACTATCCTAGATTTTATTATGGATAAAATAAATAGTTTGAGTGCATTATCCAAGTTCTTAGATAGACTCATCAAGGATGATAAAGAGATATTGGATAGAATTAAATGATTCCTGCGGACCATGATTGCAAAGCTTAAAAAAATAAGTTCCATGGGCATCATATTAGATGATGAATTCAAACACAAGACCACTTTTGTCATGTAGGAGGTGAGTAGCAAGAACCAAGGTAGGTCTGGAGGTGACAACAATGGGATCATGGATATGATCCTGACTATAGAAGAAAAGATAGTTGAGGTAAGGATCATTAAGGAGGGATCATTAAGGAGGATTTAAAAATAAATAACAGAGATCTTGAAGACCTAGCTGAGCAAGAGGATGAGCTCATCCTTGAGCTAGATATCAATTTTAAGTTAGTTAATGAATAACATCAAAATGAAATAAGGATACTTTAGTAGGATTAAGGGACTTCATCAACATAGGGTCCACTAGTTAATTAGGAATATTACCTTTTGTGGAAGCATTATAAATTTTAAAAATGAAATATTCTTTTGTAAAGGCATGTGTAGCTTGTTATCACATTTTACTAAAGGTCAGTCTATTTTATAAAGTTTAGTGTATTTTAGGAACTTTTTAGAAAGGACAGCTATCCTTTACATTTTATACACTTTTAAGTTGATACAACTGATCGACACACTTCTTTGAATTCTATAAAAAGAGCATTATCATTTGTAAAGAGGAGGGGATTTTTTGAGATATAAAAACTAGTGTAAACATTGAAATAATTAATATAAGTAGATAATTATGAGAAGATTATCTCATCTTATTTGTGTAAATTGTTATTTATCTTCTCTCTTAATTTTCTATTCTAGATCTCAAATTTGAATGGTTTTTAAGAATTTTAGACATGCATCTTTAATACAAGGTTGCTAATTTGTGTAAACATTAGATTATTTGAATTTTCTTGGGAATACTTCATTTTATTTGCTCTACATAAGTATGTGCATATGTTATTTGACTACAGTAGTAAATATTTAATGTAAACTTAGTTCTTACTTATATTTCTTCATACTATCCTTATATACTTTCCTGGTGTGTGTACGATTTGGGAGTATGATATTTCATGTTATACATTGGTTAAATATATGTTTAATTAGAATTTAAACCCTGTCATGATGTTTAAGGTAGAGATCAATAGCATATTTTATCTCTACCCTACCCTTCCCCTTTTTTATTTTTTGAACCAGACCACTATAGCTTAATGTCATTATATATATTCATTTTAGAATAGTCTTAAAATAAAATTTGATCATAATTTACTAATATTATTATATATTACTACATCTCTTGTAAATATTGTTGAGAGGACCAAGGTAGCTCTGATACACCAAGTTCTATAAATATTGTGGAATAATTTTCTTGCTCTACCATTATTTCATCACAGGTAACCAGATTACCACAACCTATTACTCATGCTCTAAATTATTTGAGTTATAAAATGAAAAGTGTTTTTTAAACACTAAGACCACCTATGATACACTTAGAGGCATCAACAAAATCATACTCCCATTGTCGAGGAGTCTCACAATTATAAATACCTTTGGGAAATTCATTACCTTGACCATATGAATATTTTTAAAGAACCTCCCCTTGAAAATCCAATCTCTAAGGAGTTATATCTTGACCTATTTCCCATTATTGAGGAGTCTCACTTTAACAAACCATTCTTTGTAGAGACCATTATTCCATCACAGGTCATTACTTGTCTAAAACTAAACATTCAAAAAAACATCATTATAGAACCACATTAGATGAATAAATAAAATTAGAGTCAAGTTCTATTTCCAAACCAACATTATATTTAGCATTAGAAGTATAATAAACATAAATCTCAACATCAGATTTAGAGTTCATTGAGTCAGAATCAGATTCAAAAAAATAATATGTTCATTACTATTACAATATTGATTACACATGCCTTGTAGATCAATTTGAATACATTTGTGATCCTTTCACAGTTTTTGAGGAGAAGTACTTTAGCATTGACATAATTTTTCCTAGTATATTCCATGAGGATTATGTAACCTACCTCATTCCATTACCATTCCATAGGCCATTATTACCACCCAACATAGACATTATATTCATATTTTACCTCCCATAAATGTTAATTTGGATTGATAGAATCACACTTTCTTAAACTGCATCCATGAAAACATACCATTTATAAAATATCAATAAGACAAAGACCAAATTCATTTAGAAGAAGAACAATCTCCTAGTGAAACTTTTCAAAGGCATTAGGAGATGATAAAAGTCAAATCTCAACATCTTTTTTTGAAACCTTTTAGAAGGTGATAAAAATAACCATAGTCAAAATTCAACATTCCTTAGTGAAACCTTCTTGGAGGCACAATTGGATAATCAAGACAACTTCTTTGGTAGAAACCTCTTCAAGGTGCTAATAGTTGAGCACAAAAGTTATTAATTATTTATTGAATACATTATCAAAGATCAAATTAAAATAGCTTCTTATCTATAGCCTAATCAGATGATAGCTATTCGTAGGCCCAAACAATAGAATATTTTGGTGGTTTTATGGAGAGAATATTTGAATGTCTTTAACCCTACCACATCTAAAGTTATGTTGAATCCAAAATCAATGACATTGTGTGTGTGTGTGAAAATCCCAATCATCATTTGATTCCCCACAATTACACATTCCATTATCATCCATCATTCCATTTCATAAACAAACCTACCATCCATCATTTATCCCTATTTACCATCTGTATCCATACTTTCCTTTTCACAGGATACATATATACCTTTTCTTAATGATTGAAGAAAATAGAATCAACAACCAATGAAGATGATGACAACATGCTTGGCATCCAAATCTATTGCCAATTCTTGACAGAGTAGCTATTCAGATGAGCTCTGGGGTAACAATTAACATGATTGATTATTATGTTTGTGTATTTTGATGATCAAGACATGCATCTCCATATTAGTAGGAAAAATAGAATCATTTACCATACCTAGGCTAAACATATCAAAAACCAATAACCATCATCAACTAAAAACATGTATCATGCCATTATCGCATATCCTTTTATCATTGCGACATATCCTTTTACCATTATCACATATCCTAGCCAATCACCTCATTGGGTAACCCTCTTACCATTTTTTCCAATCTATCAAACCATTATTAGCCTAAAGCAAGACCATTCCATTATACCATATCATTCCTATCTAGACTAAATCATATTTTTAGTCATCTTATCCAATCTTATTTTGATCTCGATTACTTTGTTTCTTCCTACACTTTTCGTGAGGGGATTCTAATCAAGTTTCAATAATCAATCAAATATATGTTTAAAATGATAGTCTATGAGAGTAGTGTGACATTTGATCTAGAAAGATATCTTTCATTTTCCATCCTATATCATGTTTGTTAATTTGAGCCTAATTATATCACCTACTAGGGAAAATTAGTTTTTACTAGTCCTGTTACTATTTATAATCACCTATGGGAAAATTAGTATCATTGATATAATCTATTATATCATTTTTATAACCACCTATGGGAAAACTAAGAGAAATATTTGTTTATCGTGTATTGTCATATCACCTTAGCATTGTTGTTTCCATTTGATTATCCATTTGCCAGATTTGAGACCTTGTTAGGACCTGGTCAAGTTTCTCCCCACCTTTTGTGTGGATAGAATTACTATGACTTGAGGTGATTTTAGGACTATGTAGGCCATGCTCAATGTACATTGATCATAGATCAGTCACCTTTCATCCATGGTCTCATTTTTTTATGAGTAACCTAAGCAAAACTCTCACCATTTTGAGAAATTAGACCATTTAGTGTCTCATCATTCTCAATTAAGTTGAGATACTCAAAAAATCCAAAAACATTTCTAAAATCAATTTCAAAAAACCAAAAACATTATCCACTTCTTTGCTTTAAGGATTTTGGGAACCCTTCCTAAGTCACAAGAAATAACTTAGTCCTTAGTATCCCCATCCTTTATGGCCCCTTTATCCCATGCACTTGGAATTTTGCAAGACCATTTATATTCTTTTATCACATCCATCATGTTTGTTTTTCATTAGTAATCATTTTATTCCCATTTCTTGGGATAAATACATTTATCTTGAAGTTTTTTTGGATATATCATCTATGGAAATATGTAGGCAATGCCTACTTGCCTAGTGAATATAGAGATAGATCAGCCACCTCCTTCTTTTTCTTTTATTCCCCCATCTTGTTTGTTTGTTAGGTTATCACCAATTTTCTAGGGGTAATGTTTGTCATGTTATTTATTTGTTTGTTTATGTGCTTATTTATTCACTTTTAGCACTATCACCTTGATTCAGTCTATATGTGTTCATTAGGTGATTCCTTGTGCATTAGGATTAAATTCATCTATATTACAACATTAACATTATCATCATAGGTTTTATCATTGGTGCATTATTTTCCCTTGAGTATTAAATCATTGGCATCAGTCCTTATCCATATTTTGGCCAAATCCTCATAGTGTTCTACCATGATTCCTATCATCACATGCTATATAAAAAGTTAGATTCAAAACATCTACACCATCAATGGTAATATTAACATCTCCTCAACATCAGCACCAGCATAAATCTCATGCACCAATCCAAATCATATCCCAATCAGATTAATTAAACAATGAAAAAATTTGAACTTTTTTAGTTTAGATGATCATCTCCATACTAGAAGGTTATCCCAATTCATCTTTATCCTTTGTCTCAAGTTACCATTCTCATATTTCCAATCATCAATTATCGATCATGTTTTCCATAATCAGGGTCTAATGATTATAACCACCTATGGGCAAATCATTTTGCACCATCTCATATAAATTATTAATTATTATAATTATCTTTAGGAAAATCATTATATTATCACCAATTACAATCATTTGTTGTCTTTTGCCTACCTAATGCATGTTTTTATCCTATTTGTCTATCTTAACTAGGGTAGCTTCATCTTCTCAATGATTATAACCACCTTTGGGAAAATCATTATGTTATCATACCCATGTTGACACTATCAAGGTACAAATGCTTATAAACGCCTTTGGGAAAATAATTATACACTATCCCAATTGCATTTTCAATTATTTTTATCAACTTTGGCCAAATCATTATGTTATCACCCCATCATTTTCATTTATTTGGTCCACTCATCTTGCTTCTTTCTTTCAAGGGACCATTTTCCAACACTTTTATCCACCATTCCCTTGAGGAGGCATATATAGTTCATCCATTATTTTTGAAGTTTTAGGCATGTAGGAAATTTTCATTCTTTAAGAAGATGTTATTATGCCTATAGCTTGAAATGC
This sequence comes from Torreya grandis, assembly GCA_037957365.1. Lineage (NCBI taxonomy): Eukaryota > Viridiplantae > Streptophyta > Pinopsida > Cupressales > Taxaceae > Torreya > Torreya grandis. Next base: position 2,199,157 of record JARHVA010002926.1, read on the forward strand.
CTTCCCAAATAGGGTAAAACTATAGACACCTAAAAGTGGCCACCAATGACCTCCAACTAAGCTTTACACTAATTTTTAGCAAACATCATAACTTCGTTTAAAAATAGTAAAAATTATAAATGATTCAAATTTTTCATATACAAGTGTTGATTTTAGCTAAATATCCCTAAATAGGTCAATTAATTTTATGAGATTATTAGTTCTTCCTTAATAATTTTGACCCAAAATGCTAGAAATATAATTTGACACTCTAAACCACTAAATTATAATAGTATAGAAACACATGACATGTGCATGTGTTATTTTGTGTTTACAATGTCCTAAATGGGATATTGGTCCATATGTAACTAATATTATCTTCCAATTCCACTCCAATCAAAATTTAACCAAATAATATTATATTTAGACCAATTTGATTAATTTGTGCACCAATTTCCAAAGAATTATACTAAAATGTTTAAATTATCTAAGAGTTATAAAATGATGTCATAGAGGTATCCTAAGGAGTGGATAAATTTTCTTGTTAATCTAAATGACAATGATAAAGTGTGTAATGTGCTTGTCCTAGTGTGCTCGAAGGAGGCTTGGTTGATCTTCAATTTTTGCATGATTAGATATTTTTAGGGATGAGTATGGTGATTTGAGGATTTAAATAGGTCCTATAAGAGGTTTTATAATATTGTATTATTTGTGTACATGATTGTATTTAATCTAATAGTCCATAGTTTTCATCTAGACTTTTTAGGTCAAATGGTAGATAATCTATGTAAGTAGTTTGTTGATGTCATCATTAACATGTGTGGATAACATAGGGGGAGTTGGTTATATGGTTGTGACCACATTAGTCCCTAATTTATATGTAAAAATTCTCAAGTCAAGTGATGAAGAGCAAAAAAAATATATGTAAGTGCAAATTTGGGATCCTAGGCAATTTGATTGTGTTTTCCCATAGTCAAATTTGCATGTGGCAAGAAATAACCTAGTAAGTATTTTGATGGTGTTATATTTCACATGTATGTTATTTTCAAGATAAAATGATCATACAAGTTTGTTAATTTTTAGGCCTAGTTTGTTTTCACTAAATTTAAGGTCATGTAATGAAGCACATCAAAAGATATGTATGTGCAAAGTTGGCCTTCCAAATAGTTCTTGACATAGTTGGCTTTGTGGTAGAAGAAATATGAGTGACTAGATTAATGGAGTTATATCTTGAATGTGTGAAGGTTTCATGATTATTTAGTCACACATTTGTATTATACTATGTGATAATATAATATGAACCAAATTTTAGATCATGCATCTAAGCACAACAAAATTTATTAAGATACAAAGTTGGCCTTCCAAGCAAATAACAATGATACCCATACTTAGTCTATTTTGCATGATGTTAAAGACCAAGACCAAATAGAGATCCAACTGATCATGAACATTAATATAGATCAAGATCAATGGTGTGTATTAAATTCAAGAGGTCAAAGTGATAATTTTATAACATTATTAAATCAAGGAAATCTCGAAGAGATTGATAGAGCGTGTGTGAACAAGATTATAAGATTACACAAGATGAGGCCAAGTGTCCAAAGTTTAACATTTGGGTAGTGGAAAACTATGATTTAAAGTTATAAAAATATAAATTATGTGTGATTTATCTAATACATGAGTACATGAGATGAAGACATGGTTTTGAGGTTTAACTATGACCATTTGAATTCAAATATTTGAATTTAACATAGGAAAGACCAGTGTCTAGTTCTTGGGCCATATCTTTCGATCTATGTAGAATTTTCTCATGGAATAAAAATAAAATTTGAAGAGTAATCCATGTCACATATATAAATATATATTTAAAGATATAAAATTATATGCATTAAAATATATTTAGATTCAAAGTTGACTATGTTTTCATGTTTGTTCTACAAGTGACCCAAGAAGGATAATTGAACTTGTGTTGATGATGTTTCAATGTTTCATGATGAATAAGATATTTTAGAGTATTTTATACTATATTAAGGTCATATATATTAATCTTGGAGGTGTGATAAATTTATCTTGAGTATAAAAAATGCATAAGAAGTAGACTATGTGTTCATTCATGGTGTCCTTATGAAAAAGGACAATGTTTGAGTTGATTGAGCTTGAAAAAAAGAGTGGAATAATTAATTTAACCATTTTATAATGACAAAGGGTTCATGTGTAGTGGGCCTATGCATTTTTAAGTGGTCCAATGTTCTTATTTTACTCCATGATATGCTAAATGGTTGAATAGGTCTCTATGAGACCTATAAGAGCTACAAGGGCCTAATTGGAAGGTGTAGTTGCTTAAGGGTGACACATGAGTGCTATGACCAACATATGTGGATGGTATTGATATTTTTCTTGATGATATTGATACATTAAGAGTTAATTCATGAATATTGGCCAACCAAGATGGTGATGATCATGAATACTCTATAAATAGTGAAACTAAATGTGATTGTTTCTAGACTTGAGGGAGGTTGGAGTAAGAGCAGTGAGTCTTAAAGTAAATAAAAGAGGAAAGGTAGTGTGCCTATTGAATGAGTTGAAGATAATAATATATTTAGGACTATGTTTATGACTTTTAGGTCACAATTCTACCGGTATAATAGTGCTCTTATAGATTGAGTGTGAGCGAAGGTGAATAGTGATAATTAGAGGTCCATCATCAAGTGTTAAAGACATAATTTTAAAGGTGGATGTGTTCATCGGTATTGTTATGTAATCTCAAAATCTAGGGTTTTTTATCCTCCTTGTATGGTGAAGCTTTCTAAAGGTCTAGTTGTTGTGGCAGCTCAACTAGATAGGTGTAGTAGCTCTTTATGGGATTACAGTATCACTAAAATAAGGGATGGTAGTTCCTTGATCAATTATATCTGGTATAAATTAGTTATTGTTATTATATAATAGTATTATAGATTATAGGTTATAGTGGGTTTTCTCTCCCAAGAGGATTTCCCACATATGTCATGTGTTACGAGCTTGATCTTCCATTTTCTCTTGTGTTCATTACTTTAAATAATGTGTATGATTCATGAATGCTTATGGTAATTAATTAATAGTTTGAAAGGATTAGAATTTAAATTGAATTATTTAGGCTGATTAATTCACCCCCCTTCTTAATTATTGTACCTTTATCAATTAGTATCATATTAGGTCTTTTGGTAAAAGATTGACAGCTTGAAGGGGATCTAAAGTACAATATGGGTAGTCATCAAGGAGGTTTCTCTACTAAGCAAGCACCAATATTAAATGTATCTAATTATCCTTTTTTTAATTCAAGGATGAGTAAATATATTATGTCCCTAGGGTGTGATGTATGGTGATCTTATTTGGATGTTTATGTTGGTCCTACTACTCTTACATCTAGTGTTGTAAGTAAGAAGTTGTTTGAGAATAATTGTAAGGTGATGAATGTTATTACTTGTGGTCTTATAGAGATTGATTTCACCAAGGTAATCCATTATAAATCTAATAAAGAGACATCAAATAAATTATAGATCATTCATGAAGGAGATTCAATGGTTAAGTTGGAAAAATTGTAGACTTGTCGAAGATAATTTGAGAGTCTTAAAATGAAGGAGGAAGATTTTCTGACATCCTTTGTATAGAGAGTTGATGAGATTTTGAATATCGTCAGAGGTCTTGGAGAGATCCTTGAAGATGTTACTATAGTTAAAAAGGTATTAAGGTCTCGATCTCTTAAGTTTGATCCAAAATTATTTGTTATAGAATAAAATCATGATCTTACTCATTTGAAGATGGATCAATTGCATGGAAATCTTACCAACTATGAGATGAGAGTAAATAATGATATACCACCAAAGAAGGAAGAAAAATTTAAGATAGAAATGAAGCCATTAAAGAAGTTCCAAGGTAAGAATCCTAAAGAGAATTATATATCTAACATTGATGAGGATGAACTAATTGCTTTGGTTACTGGGAAATTAAAAATAGGCTCAGATAAGTACATGGGTAAACTACCCTTCAAGTGTTTCAATTGTGGAGAGATAAGACATTTTTATTGTAAGTACCCTCATAAGCATGAGAATAATGATGATGAAGAGAATGGTGAAGAATAATATGAATATTATAAGACATACATGAAGAAAGGATTGAAAAAGTATAACAAAAATAAGTCCTTCAAGAATAAGAAGAGTCTCTACACCAAAGAAGATTGTAACTCATCAGATGAGAGTGAAGATAGTGACTAAGAGTATGATCATGAAGATGATGGTCCTATTGAAGATGAATCTTTGGGCATGGTTGAGGAAGGAATTTTATCACATTAAAAGGAGTCTACTTGGAGTGATTCAAATGATGATGAAAATGAGGTGGACTATGAGACTACATTGATAAATGCTCTTGAATAACTAAAGATTGAAAAGAAGATTAATAATAAAATGAAATCTCAACTCAAAAACTATGAGTATCAATTAAATGTGTGAGTCAAGAATAAATGAAGACACCAATGAGCATGAATATATGGTCAAGCATCTCAGTTGCCAATTGGAAATCCTATTTATAAGCCTAAAAGGTAAAAAAGATGAATGTTCAAGGTATGTAATTGAAAATGAGTCATTAAAATTTAAGTTAGAGAAGACATCTAGTAAAGTGAAGTCATTTTTGAGGTTTGAAAAGAACTCAAGTGAGCTAGACAACATTTTGAGTGGTCAAAAGTATGTTAGTGATAGAATTTATCTTAGATATGAAGAAGAACAAAATAATGTAACTCAAAACAAGATGAATACTAATGTAAACAAGGAAAATCATACTTTGAAGATAAATCATTAGACCAAAAATGAAGGTGCTAATAGAATGAATACAAATTAGATTAGATAGTCAAATGCCATGAGGTATGCAAGTTTCAAATGTTACTATTTCATATGTATTCAATTTGGTCATAAATCTAGAGAATACAAGAGACTTGTTAGAAATGAGTTTATATGGAATTATGATTAGGGTCATCAATAAAAAAATGTGAAAAAATTTAAGTGATTCAATTGTCTTATTGTGGGACACTTTACAAATCATTATCCACATAATATTAGATAAGGTGAGTCCTCTTTAAAAAAAGGATATTGTTTCATTTGTCATGACAATGGACACATTACAATTTTCCATCTAAAAAAGGTAAGATAAACTATGTTTCCATCAAGAAGTATTTTTTGCTACAATTGTGAAAATATTGGCCACATTGATAGGTTATACAAGAAAAGGTCATCAAGTCAAAATTAGTTGAAGCAAGATCTTAGAGTGCAAGGAAGAAGGCAAGTCAACTCATGAAAGCCAAAGGTGGTATGAGTAAGGATGAAATTTTTGGTCTAAGTAATTTGTTTACTATGGTGGAGAATAATTTATAGTTGAAAAGTTCCAAGGGCTCTCATTTTCTACTCATGTTGTGAATGAAGAGACCATGTTCAATAAGAAGACCAAGGTGTTTGTTGAAGTTAGTTCTAAGGTATGTATGGATCTAAATCAACATCCTACTATTATTGAGTAAGCTTCATGTAAAGAACATCAATTGTCAGTGTTTAGTGATGAGGTTTAGAACTACAGCGTTGAGTATTCAAATGAAAATGTATGTCAAGATTCTTTAGTTGATCCATGTGTTGTCAATTCTATCTTAGAAGAGGAGAGTGATATATATAAGGAATCAGTTCTCATAGTTTAGACTAAGAAGAAGAAGAACAAGAGAAATAATTATTATAGATATAGGAGGATTCTAGTGATTATTTAAGAGATGTGGGACATTCCTAGATTAACTTTGTTTTAGAGCATTATGGTGTATATGATGTCTCTATTTATTCCTCTTAAGAGACTCCTTTTAGTGGAAAAGCAAGTTTTATTATGTATGTAGTGTCTATAGGGTCAAAATGGGTTTTTTCAAGTGGCATAATGAGATTTTTTCAATCTCAATAAGATTTTGATGCTCAAAAAGGTCTATGCACTTCTTTGTGATATGTTCTAGTTGTTTTCAATATTTGAAGATCTTTTATGTACAATTAGAGATTTTTTATTTACTCTCAGGTTTCCTAATTTTTGCTTAAGAGAATGAAAGTGATAAAATTGGTTATAATATGTTTGGTAAGCTCAAATATTGGTCCATAAGTGTGTAATGGTTATATTTTGGTGTAAAACAAGTTTCAAAGGTGGATGTTGACCAGAAGGAGGTTTGTTAACTATTTGTTTTGAGACTCTAGGGTTTTAGGCTATACTATAAAAGTGGTTTGCCTTATCATTTTAAGTCTAAGGATTATTAATAGTTTTAATGGGATAAATTTTTTGTCAAATAATTCTTCACATAGATCTAAAGGTTTTTTATTTTCAAATTGTTGGTGTATTTGTCAAGATGAAGGCCTAATTGGCAAGTTAGTTTGTGAAGGAAGTATGTCTTAGAGGATGAGATAGGTAATGAAAATTGGTGTGATTGAGGGGTAATATTAGAGTGATCCATATATTATTTTTAAAGTATTGGAGGTCTAATTACTTGAAATTTTGGGCTCTACAAGTTCTAGGTAGGTCTACAAAGAGTCTAGACAAGTCTAGTGAGAAAAAGAGTGATTTTTGTTCAATTTTTCTAAAATAGAAAGGCATAAGTATTTAAAGTTGAGTTATTAGGCTAGTTTATTGAATTTTTCCTATTTGGTGAGTTTCATAGAGTTGTATTGGTTGTCCTTGAGGTGGTTTGAGAGAGAAGGCAAGTAACCTTGTATGGTGGTTCTTCATGGTGTGTGGAGATCTAAACATGCTTAAGAGGTAAAATCACTCAAAAATCTTAGGGGGAGTCCTTATAAAATGTTTCTTGGTGAGTTATATTAGTTTTTAATAATTTTATGTGTGTTATTTATTCATTAGTTGTAGTGCTTGGTTGAAGGAGTGTTGGCATGAACAAGAGGAAGTTGTCAAGGAAAGAAGAGGTAGGCTCAAGGTAAGGGGGAGTTTGTATCATATTTATAAGATGGTCCTCTCTTATTTTTGGTATTTTTAGGTCCTTAGGATTATTTAGTGCCCAATTTTTCAATGTATCAAAGGGGGAGAACATTCCTATTGTGGGAGTGCTTGACGAGAGAGAAGGAAGGTGAGCTATATATTGTTATATGATGGTTGTTGACATCAATGACAAAGGGGATATTTTTGGAGAGTTTTAAAATTATGTCATTTAAGTTTCTTAGTGAGTGGATGAAGTGATTTGTTAATATAAGTGACAATAACAAAGTGTATAATGTGTTTATCCTAGTGTGCTTGGAGGAGGCTTCATTGATCTTTAGCTTTAACATGATTAGAGATGTTTAGGGATGAGTATGATAATTTGAGAATGTGAAAGAGGTCTTATAAGAGGTTTTCTATGCTTGGATTTATTGTTTGCATTACTTTATTTCATTTGATAGTCCATAGTTTTCATCTAGACTTTTTGGGTCAAATGGTAGATAATCTGAGTAGGCAATTTGTTGACATCATCATTGAATGTGTGGATGAGTCAGGTGGAGTTGGTCATATGGTTGTGATCACATTAGTCCCTAGTTTCTATGCATAAAGTCTCAAGTCATTCAATAAAGTGAAAAAAAAGAAATGCAAGTTCAAAGTTGGGCTCCTAGGTAATTTGACTATGTTTTCCCATATTTATCCAAATTTTCATGTGGCAAGAAATAGTCGAGTAAGAATTTTGATGGTGTTATATTTCACACATGTGGTAGTTTTAGGAGAAAATTATCATATGGTTTTGCTCAATTTTTTTCCTAGTTACTTTTCACTAAATTTTAGGTCATGTAATGAAGTGCATCAAAAGTTACATATGTGCAAAGTTATCCTTCCAGACAGTTCTTGACATAGTTGGCTTTGTGGTAGAAGAAATCTGAGTGAGAAGATTAATGGAGTTATATCTCAAAAATGTGAAGGTTTCAAGAGAATTTTGTCATGTTGTTATATTCTCATATGTTAGGATATCACATGGTCCAAATTTTATATCATGCGTTTAAGTACAACAAATGTTATTGATGTCTAAAGTTGGCTTTTTAGGTAGATAACAATGGTACCCATACTTAGTCTATTTTGTAGGATGTTAAAGACTAGGACCAAATAGAGATATAATGACTCATGTGAATTAATATATATAAATATAAATGGTGTGTATTAAATTCAATATGTCAAAGTGATAGTTGTCTATCATTGTTAAATCAAGGACAATCTCGAAGAGATCCACAAAGCGTGTGTGATCAAGATTGCATGAGATGAGGCCAAGTGTTCAAAGTTTAACATTTTGTAAATGGTGCCCTGTGATTTAAATTTTTAGAAATATAAATGGTGTTTTATTGATATAATATATTATGACATGAGAAGAGGACACGGTTTTCAAATTTTAATTGTGATCGTTTGAATTCAAATATTTGAATTTAACAAAGGAAAAACTAGTGTCTAGTTTTTGGGTAGTATCTCTCTATCTATAAATAATTTACTCATGGTTTAAAAATAAAAATTTAAGAGGAATACATGATGAATTTTTAAATATATATTTTAAAGTGTGTATATTAAAATATATTGGGTTCAAAGTTGACTATGTTTTTGTATTTGTTCTGTAAGTGACCTGAGAAGGATAATTGAACTTGCTTTGACATTATTTTGATGTTTCATGATGAATAATATATTTGAGAATGATTTAGAATCCATGAGGATCATATCTATTATTTTTTTGTGTGATCAATCTATCTTGAGTATGACCAATGCTTAAGAATTTGAATATGTGTTTTTTCATGGTGTCCTTATAAACAAGGCTAATGTTTGAGTTGATTGGGCTTGCATAAAGAGTGAAATAATGAATATAACCATTTGAGAATGAAAATGGGGTCATGTGGAGTGGAAATATAAATTTTTAAGTGGTCTTATGTTATTTTTTTCTTGATGATGTGCTAAATGGGTGAATAGGTCTCTATAAGACCTATAAGAGCTATAAGTGCCTAATAGAAAGGTGTAGATTCTTAAGGGTGACCCATGAGTGCTATAGATGACCTATGTGGATGGTATTGATATTTTTCTTGATGATTTTTATGTCTTAATAGTTAAGGCATGTCTTTTGGCTAGCTAATATGGTGATGATCATGAATGCACTATAAATAGTGAAATCAAATGTGATGGTTTCTAGAATTGAGTAAGGTTGGAGTAAAAGAAGTGAGCATCAAAGCAAAGAAGATAGGATAGCTAGTGTGTATATTGAATGATTTTAAGAGAATAATATATTTATGATTATGTTTATGAGTTATAGGTCATAATTTTGTTGATAGAATAGTGTTCTTACATATTTAGTGTGAGCAAAGGTGAAGAGTGATAATCAAAGGTCCATCATCAGGTGTTGAAGACATTAGTTCAAAGGAGGTTATATTCATAGGTGTTTTTGTGAAATCTCAACATCTAGGGGATTGTAGCCTCCTTGTAAGGTGAAAATTACTAAAGGTCTAGGTTTTATGGTATCTCAGCTAGACAGGTGTAGTAGCTCCTTGTAGCATTATACTCTCACTAAAATAAGGGATGGTAATTCCTTGATCAGTTGTAGCTAATCTAAATTATTTCTTGTTATTATAGGATATTAGTCCAAATTTTAAGTTCCAGTGGGTTTTCTCCCCCAAGAGGTTTTCCCACATATGTCATTTATTATATGCTTGCTCTTTCATTGTCTCTCTTGTTCATTGCTATAAATGATGTCTATGCATCATGAATGCTTGATATACTTAATTAAGAGTTTGAAAGGATTGGAACTAAATTTGAATTATCTAGGCTCACTAATACCACCCCCCCCCTCTCAGTGATTTTACCTTTAACATAAATTTCACTTAGGCAAATTTAAACAAAATTATGAGCTTAAGTAAGAATTTCATGGAACTTATTGAATATTTATTTATTGGAAATTGGTTTCTAATATTTCCATCATCATGTGACATATTTTTTAAGGTGGATTCCATAGGCCATAAATGCAATAAATATTTGATTAAGCCCTCCCATACCTCATTAATGTTCCTTATTCCCAAATCATGATGAGAATATTTATGGATTATATTTACATAATTAGATTAATTCATGGCCACACATATTCATCCTTATATGTATAGTCATGGTTGATCCAATCCCATTTAAAAAGTATATAAATATAAGATATCACATTCATAATTTCAAGATCTCTTAATCCAAAGTTATAATGCACAAATGATTTCAAAGCTATTTTGATAGTGTTATTATGCCAAAATTTTGAGTCAAGCTTAACAAGCCAAATACACAAATCTAATGGTGCGAAGAGAAGGTGGAGATAGCCAAATATCTATTGATAAAGACATTTGAATCATAATCTGAGCAAGCCAACAAATAAATCCTTTGGAGCAATCAAGAAAGGTGAGGAAAGTTTGTTATTTCTTTACATTCTAGTTGTGTCTTTATTTTGTTTATTAAATAATCTCCCCCCTAAGATCTAGGATTAAGGTGTTATTTTATTAGTGTGTTTTTAGATTTGATTTCATCTACTAACATGATACTAATCTCACCTTATTGGATTCTTATGTTCACATTAGGTAGTAAACACTAAACAAAATGGTCAAATTGAATAAATGGTATGAATGACTCTTTTGAATAGTTGAGCACATCTTAACCCATGGAATACACTTGGAAAAATCCTCTCCATACTCCATATCAACCTTACCTTCATACTTCATGATTAGGCCTCCCAATTGAAACATCATTATTTGACTAAAAAATGTTTTTAAGTCCAATGACCCTAAACATATTTCTTGAAGCTTTTCATCATCAACATATGGATCAAGATCATGAATTTATTATTCCATATTAACCAATAAAATTATATGATAAACACAAGGCTTGGTAACATAATATCATCTATTCTATACCAAAATGGCATTGGTCTTCAAAGACCAATCAGTAATTCTACATACCTTTATACTTTATTCATCACTTAGAGCACACAACCTTACTTATACATATGAAAGATGTCTCCTAAGAAGCATAGGTAGAGGCACCCACTTGTCATATAGGGACTAAATGTACCAAAACATAAGATACTCCCACATATCCATTCTCTCACTTTACTTGTATTCCTGCCTCATCATCAAATTGACTTTGGTTGGGTTCTTCATTCTTTCCTTTTGAATCAAAATCCTACTTGATCCTTTTGTTCCCTTGGGTAGATAAGGCTTTCTCTTTGACACTTGAATTTGTACCTTATTCTATAATGACAAATAGTCTATTTTTAACCTATTTTTCATTCACATCCTTGGGTCTCCATTCATTATGTCTCCTTTTCTTCATGTTATGTTAGTCATTGTTTGAAGTAGAATTCTAACCATTCCTACAAAACCTTTCTATGTGACATCTCTCTTGAAACTTGAAAAAAATGAAGTTTATCTAATTATAAATACCTTCTGTATTGACCATATGATGACTCCTTAAATTTTCATTATCCCATTCATACACCTGATCATATGATTTCTTGATGAAGGCATTGTAAGACCTTACAATATGACCAATCCCTTGACACCTATAACACAAGATGTCATGTTTTCCTTATGGATTGGTTGACTATCTTGACTAATGATATTATTCACCCTTGTCATTATCTTTCCCATAATTACATGAGAATATCTGAGTAGGATATTTTCTCATGCAATCAATGATCCTATATCCAAACTGATGACAATAATAATAGTAATCATTAAAGGAGTTATCATACCTTAATGTATTAGATTATTTGATTTGAGTTGAAATTTTATATCTTTTAAAGTTGTCCTTATTCATATTATCATTATTATTGTCTTTATTTAGAATGATTAGTATAATGATCTATCATCATTATCTTCTCAATATTCTTATTATTTTGAAACTATTCATGAAACCCTAGGCTTAATTTGTCTTTTGAGACCTTTTGACTACTAAATAGGTCTTTCAAATAACCTGTAATTTTCTCAAAATTTTGATATGTTTCAAGATTGCTCATAGCTTGATCTAGTTTCACATACAAAGAATCCATCACATATTTATATTTGACACAATATTCATCTTTAATCCTTACCTCTTCATCAAGGGTGAAAACTTTAGTTTCAATATGTTGAGTGATCTCATAATGATTTTTGACTTCATTGCTCAACCTTTCTTCAAAGAACCCAATTTTCTCCTTATAGGTCTTGATCAAGGATGTTTGATTTCTATTTTTTCCATATAGAAGCTTTAATGCTTCTAAAGTATTCAGATATTTTTATTCAATAGTAACATGTTCATCTTCTTCATCTAAACTATCTTGACTAAAGAGATCTCAACCTAAATAGCATTCACCTTCATCATCCCTAAGATCCATGAATAGTGTCTCATTTTCTTCATTATGAGATGAATCATCACTGTTTAATGTGTTTACTTCTTATTTAGTAGATGAGTTACTATCTTATTCATGGTAAAGCCTCTTACTACCTTTTTATGACACCTTATTTTCATTTATTATATTGAATAACTTTTTTTACTTGTTAGGACCCTCAAATTTCTGGTGCTCATCCTCATGAGATTCATTATGAGCTTCCTTTTATTTAGACTTGTCTCTATCTAGGAACTTAGATATAAAATGACCAAATTTACCACATGAAAAACATTTAAAAGGAAGCTTCCCTTCATATTTACCTAATCCTACATTTAATTTTCTTATAATCATGGCTTCAACTTGATTTTCGTTAAGATCAAAATCCTTAAGACTTAACTTTCTCTTCTTGCCTTTTGTCTCCCTGATCACCTTGAAGGTTGCTTGCTTATTTGGTAGTTTTTCCTCATTGAATTTCATCTCATAGGTAGTAAAGATGTCATACAATTCATCCATCTTCATCTTGGTGAGATCATGAATCTTTTCTATAATAGAAATCTTTTAATCAAACTTGAGGGTGAGAGACCTTAATACTTTCTATACAACAATATATTCTTCAATATCCTCTCCAAGACCTTTGATCATGTTTACCACCTGATCAACCCTTAGAAGATAGGATGGCACATTATATTCTTCCTTCATTTTTAATATCCAACTTAACCTTTAAATATACTTCATATATGATCTAAAATTTATCCCATATTTCCTTGGCATATTTACAATAAATTACCTTGCTGAAATCATCCTTTGATAGTCCCTAAATAATATCATTCATATGTTTAGAATTGTTCTCACTCAATTTTTTTTTTAGATACACTAGTTAGAGGAGTAAGGGGTGTGGAATAACCATCCATAAAATATTTCCAAATGTCAAAACTTAGTGACATAATGTAGGTCCTCATCTTTGCACTCAAAAAAACATAGTTGGATCCATTGAATAGTGGTGCTTGTTTAGTATATTATTTGATGACTACCCATTCTACCTTTGATTACCTTCAAATGGTTAAAATTTACAAAGAAGGTATGGATATGATACCAACTATTAGAGGTATAATCACTAAGAGAGGGGTGAATCAGTGATGCATCAATTCAATTCCAATTCCAAAACTTTAAACTCTTAACCAATCAACAAAATCATTCATGAAGCATATAAACCATATATTATAAAGAAGAAAGCAAACTATGTAAGATAAACACACATAACACATAGATTATATGAGAAACCATGATGGGGGATAAAAATAACTTTCAAGTCTAAAAACAAGTGGACTAAATTACTATAATATATTTACAAATAAGATTCATTAGTGAATCACCCACTTCACAAGGAGCACCAACTCCTAAGCATAAACAAGCACCCACTTGTCCTAGATGTTAAGTACCCACACAATACCTTCTAATATCATCACCTCTAGATATTTTATTTACTTTAAATCTAATGGATAAATATTTAATAACAACTCTCTTCAACCCTTCAAGCCTTCACACACAAGCAATGCATCCAAAATAACCTTTTAGATTACTCTACAGTTCTTCGCTCATCCTAAAAATTTAACCCTATAAGAACAATGTAAAAACATTATAAATATGACCTCTAGGTCACAAACATATTCCTCACATAGATATTCTCTTTAATCCATCCACCAAGCACACTCAACCTTATCTTTTCTTTGCTTGTCAACTCTAGAAACCTTCATCTTTGGTTATGTTCTTTATAAATCCTTCGTGATTGCCATATTATAAGTCATTTATAAGACATACTTTAACTCTTAAAGCTTATATCACACTTATAATAATATTAATTTAACCTATATAGGTCATATATATCTTTCATAGATCACCCTTAAGCAATAAAATATTTTAATTAGACCTAAGAAGCCCGTATAGGTCCATGAAGACCTATTCATCCTTTTAACACTTCACTGAGCAAAACTAAGAATAGAAGACCACTTAAAATCATATAGGTCCTTTAAATATGACCCCTAATATACCCTTAATGGATTAAATTCATAATTACACACCTCTATATATGTAAAACCTATCAAACATTTGCCTTGTATATGAAAACATGATGAATGATCAAAAATTCAAATTTCAATCAATTGTTCATACTAAAGATGTATTGGTCAAACCTCTAAAATATATACAAATGATCTTCAGGGAGTTTAAAATACTTTCTAATAAATAATTCACCTTGAAAAATCTAAACACCATCAATAAAAACTCAAACATCCTTCTTGGGTCACTTGTAGAAGATATCCAAACCCTTAGTCAACTTTAAACTATAATAAATGAAGATGTACAACCAGTCAAACTTCTAAATCATTTTTCTTGGATTTACCTTGAAGTTCACTACCAATTTTATTTTTATACCACCATAAAATTCATCCATAATCAAAATTTATTAAAAAAATATTTCATACTAGTTTTCCTTTGTAAATTCAAATATTTGAATTCCAATGGTTACTTTTTAATTCAAATTTTACTATGGAAATAGTGAAATCTGCCTGAGAGACCAAATTTGTAGTACCGTAACTTTTGATAGACATAATTTCAAGACCTAAAATTTTAAAATAATTATCTAGGAATAAATATGAACAAACCCATGTGGCCATTTTATTCTAACACCTTCACATGTGTGAATGTTGATGTCATCAATATCCTTACTCAGGAAGTTCTACTAAGATGACTAGTATAACCTAGATATTCACAAGACTACATAGATGAATTACTTTCACTTTCATAAGTATAATAAGAACTTTTTAATTATAATATTACCCAAAAAACATGGTCAACACATCACCAACATCCATCATCTTTCCTAATTAAGTAAACACTGCAAGGTCCATACATGATCACTAAGGCACACTTTATCATTGAAATCCATGCATACAAATCAACTCATGAACACTCTTATCCACCTTAGGTACACAATTTATAACACATAAACAAACCCCCATACTAAAATATTAGGTTTTATTAGATACTAACTCATTAACTAGAGTTCCTTAGGAAATTGATATACCCTAGCATTAAATGATACAAATAATAACATATACCCAATATTCAAAGTTTATTATGAATTTGAATAAAGGATAATATATTTCATGAAAGTATAAGGTTTAATGACCCTCATTATACTCCAAAATAATAATTAAAAATAAATAAATTCCTTCATTACATTTTCAAAATTTCTTGCAGATAACTATGAGGAATACACAAAGATTCTCAAAATATATATCAAGTAAAAACTAAAAAGAATATAGGGAAAGTAATTCCTTCTCATGGAACATTTGATTTTAGTAAACCCTAGATAGACATCTCCAAAGATAGGTGTGGTGATGGTATGGGATGACATTTATACCAATTAGTTCAAGGTTGAGATAAAGGTAATAGTGGGTGGATTGCCCATTGACTCTTTGTCCTTGTCGCATTACCAAGAAACTCCTCAAAAAATGATAAAATATAAGGATTTTATCTTTTCTCATTCCAAGGATAGTTTAAGAGGAGAAAACACCTTCCACATTGGTGCTATATTATATCTATTATGGGTTTTGAATATAAAAACATTACCCATTAAGAGGGGATTGAGCTATAGTGAGATGGTAGGCATGGTTGAAGACATATGCCTAATGAAAGGGAAAAAATATTTTGTTCGAATATCCAAGGTAGCATCCAAAACTATAAAATTTATAGCATCATAAATTGTATTTTTTATAATGAGGAGATGGAATATGTTCTTTAATCTAAAGGTTGGATCTCTTTCAGTGGACTTAATTACATATTTGTGACTTTTTTGCCAAAACTCAAAGATCTCCATGCATGGCTATCAAAACATTGGAAACCCTTATTACAAGGTAGACTAAAAATATACCCAAGTGTCAAAAGATTTTTTATTATTGTTTTTTATATCTTAAATAATAAGTAAATTATTCAAAACTAGTTTTGGTTTTGTAATCACTAACCATTGATCTTGAAACCTTGGTATCCTTTCATTAACCCTCTCATTGAACCTCTTAACAAGATACCTATTTGGGTTCATCTTCATTACCTCTCATTACAATTTTGAAATAAATCAATGTCAAATCCATTAGTAATTCCCTTGAAATTTTTTTACAAATGCACACTAATACAAAAAAATTTAACTGTACTAATTTTGCCATAATATTAGTCAATATTAACACCTCAAAGGGCCTTAAAAATATTTGTATACAAATTGGTGATTGCTCATTTTCACAACCTCTTGAATTTTAAGGTTTTTTGTTTTGTTTTCAAATTTGTTTTGACATAGTTCATTTGAAAAAATATTAAAAACACCTCATAACAAAGAAGGATCCATGGTGGTGGAAATATTTTAGCCCTTCATTCCTAACTGTCAATGTTTTAGATTTTGAGATCAATGATTATGATCCATCCCTAGATGAACCTGAGTAATATGTTCTTAAAGAGGGAATTTATAGTATTTATCACAAGGAGGAATTTATTATGTACAAATGTAATACTAGTACATATTTAATTTTGGTTCCAATTTAATATCTTCCTAGAGAAGATAATCTAGATCTAGAATTAACTCAAGAAGAGAAAATGAAGGTATCTTCAAAAGAAGTTGTATCTCAACCCTTAATTATAACTATAGAGGAATTATATTTAGTAAAAGGTGGAAAGTGGATGGTAATGAACAATAGAAATAAAGGTAGAGGAAATAATTAATTGCATATGTCCCTTAGAACTAAAAAGGTTAATGATTTGGGTGGGTCTTAGTGTTATTTTTTAGCAATTTTAGTGTTATTTTTGTACTTTTTTATATGGTTTAAACTAATATTGAGAGGCCTTATTTGGAATTTATTGGATCTATTGTTATTGTTAAATCTAGTTGTTTAGACCATTTTAACTTGTTTTGTATAGGGTTTAGGGCCCTATTTAAAAAAACAAACACCCTTTGCTAATAATTTAAAAAAATGAGGAATACACAAAGAAGATGTAACTTAATTTATCCAAATAAACTAGCTTAAAACCTTAGTATTATTTCTTATTATTATTATTATTATTATTATTATTATTATTATTATTATTATTATTATTATTATTATTATTATTAATATTATTATATTCCTTCACATTTTTTCTATTTATTCCTCATACCTCATGGTTCATTTGTGACCTTCCATAGAAGTCTCCTTTAAAAACCAAAAACATATGTTTTAAACAAGTGTTTTCATTATGGTTGGAAATTAAGGATTCCAAGTCTAGAAAGCCTTGACTTTTTTGATAATAATTTATGCACACAAAATGCAGTTTGTTAACCAAATCCTTCTCTTACATTTACTCCACCACTCACTATGTTCCCTATTTTCCCCCATTTCCTCCAATCCAAATGTCAATATTTCCACTAATATTTTTTTTACTATTCATTTTGTTCAAAAAACAATCCAAACTCTTCATTACATATTATTTGACCAAGGCTTGGTCAAATTATCTTGAAACATAAACAGATTAGAACATTGACCTTAATCAATGTCTGATTAAATTATTAACATAAAACCACATTAACTTAAACCAAGTCTAAGGTCTCACTTTAAATCATTCCTCAAGGTTTTAAGACAACCTTTTTCAATCATTATCCAAGCCTTAGTCAAGATTTTACCAAGTCAAAAAGTAATTGAAAAATCCAATAAAGCATACCAAAGCCAATGTTAATCATAAAAATGTTAGATGTAATTTGGTCCCTCTTTCTATTAAAAAATCAAAGATCAAAAACCCTATCCCTTGATAACTTTTTTTTGTAAACATAAATAATAAAAGCACCAATTATATTTAAAAAATAGCATACATAATTGGCTCTATGCCAATGATGGCCACTCAAAAAAAAAAATAGCAACCTATGCATGACATAGGGTATTCACAATATAAAAAATGAAATAGTGGAAACTGAAATCTCTTGCTTGTGTCTTATCATTTTATACCTACACAATGTTGTTTTTATCATTTTATGGAGCTATTCATCCCTTGGGCCTAGCTCATCCTTCACTTGTACCTACAATCATGAAAATGACATCAATAGTGCCTATATCAAAAATATAATAATATAAATTAAAACTTTTTCATAATCATATATATAAGTAATGAAACTAATCTAACAAATAAATAAATCATAATATTGCATTTTCATAAAGTAATGCAACTATTTTAATAATTTTTAACAAGGTGGGATATGAAATTATTTTACGTATTACTTTCATGCTTATAGTTAATTTTTGTAGACACATAAATTTGGTCAAAGATACTTGACAATGATAATTATTTACATATACCTAAATTATTCTCAAAATGGATGACTCTTATTCTCCATTCCTCTAATTCATTCATATAAATGAATTCTTTACTATTTATTTGTTGTTGTTATCATACATAACTTCCACTGTCAAATTTTCAAGATGTTTGAAAAAACCTTCAAACTCTTCTATGAAAATCACACCTATCTTTATTCCCTCTTGATATGTCCATCCAAAGTACACATATGTGAATTGTGCCCCTACAAACTTGGGTTGGTTGTGTCTCTCACCAAATAATAGATTATTTATAAATTTCAATTAATACTTTTGGGTATTCTCACATGTTTCACATGCTTGGTAAAAGGAAAATTTTGAAATATTAGTTTATAAATACAACTCAAAATTCATTCATTACCCCAATTTACATTCACTTGGTATATTTATTTACACTTATGCACATTGAGAAAATCTAATATGATATGCCCAAATTATGTAATATCCATAATAAGTAATAATTTATGTCAATATCCCTCTTAAACAATTCAAAACTATCATCCATATTTTATTAGCATACACATAGTCAAAGGAACATAATTACACATTGAATCCATGTGGGAGAACTACATGGGCTTGATTTCCTTCATTGGAGTAATTGGAGATGTTGGTAGTGGTAAATATTCAAGGGGGTGGTTAAGGTCACCTCAGCCCATTACACTCTCTTCCTTTTAATTTATATTTTTAATCTATCAAAGTCTCCTAAAGGTTTCAAAAATAAGAGAACATAATTTAGATGCTAAGAGTGTTGCTTGACTTAGCCTATTCCTATCTTAGCCCTAGACCTATCTTAGATCCTTTTCCACACTTTTCTATTCATTTTGCATACCATAGATAGCTATAATTATCTCAAGCATAGTCACAAGATAGATTTCATATATCCCAACCCAATTTTTATAGTAGTCTACTAGGTGGGCATTAGTGCCACATTTGGGACACTAGAGCCACATGGTTCTAGTATCCCCAGCTAGAAAATACTATCATTTTACCTAACTCTCTCAAAAAAATACTTTTTAAAATGTGTTCCCCTCCTAGGGTCAGCCTAATTACATTTTCTTATTTTCAAAAACTATGTATATCTATAAATACAAGTCTATTTGACCTTTATTCACTAGATGGAAAATAGATACAAAAGCATATTCAAATATAAGACAAGTTGACAAAAATTAAGGTATTTTATCCCTATTCTAGCTTGCATTTGTATAATACCATTTAAAAAATCCCTAATACCATATTTTAAAGATTTTAAATCTCAATCACACTCAAATCATTCAATACCACTCTCATTATAGCATTCACTTGTACTTGTACCAAGAACTAGGTGGGAAAACCACATCAGCGTGATCCTTCCTTAGAGTTTAGGTATGTAGGAAACTCTCTTCACAGTAGGGTGTTGAGGTTGTCCATCCTATCCTACTAATGAACACATAATTATTGATCATGCCATAATTATAAGTATGACTATCGTTTGAACACTAAATCAAGTTTTCTAAGCATAACATAGAGTTATAGATTTTGTGCATGTAGGAACAGGACCTAAGAAATAGATGCAAGTGATCCAAAAAATAGGAAAAATATTGAAAAGGAGATACTATCACCACCTTAAGGACACTATAGTAGTATGTTGTTACTATCAAAGTTGGGTGATACTATCCATTGAGTAAACAGATCTTGGAACCCTATTGATGACACTTTCAAATGTGCAAAAATTAGTTTTTAAAACCTAGATCATCTATAATAGTCACTTTACAAATAAATGTCTATTTAAGCATATTTATTACTGTTTTTAAAAATTCAAATAAGGTCAAAATACATAATAAATTAGTGCTTAATTATTTCATATTAGCTAATTGATTTAGACATCTCAGCCATTTAATCTAAACATAAGATTACTCATGTAAAACCCTAAAACTTTAAATCATTTGGTGAATATGACTTACTTCAAATATTGATTTAAAACACTAATTTGCATTAATCTAATTTTGTGTGAAATAAATTATGGATGAATACTTCTAAATTATGCATTTTTTATACAACCTAGCTAATTAAATCAATTTCATAGTAAGGTTATAATTAATTTCAATATATTTTAATTTTTTTGAAAAGAACCTATAGATTCAAAAAAAACCTAACCCTAGACACTCTTAGGGTTTGTATCATTTTCTATTTATACTTAGATTTTAGCTTCATATACCTTCTAATTCATATGCCCATGATCATAATGATAGAATAAATAGATCACTTTTTATTTTAATGTTTAATACTTTCATTTACATGTTTGTTCCCTTTAATTCAAAATGAACTCAAAAAAGACATAAAAATGTGTATATATGATGCTTTATATCAATTGAAATATATGTCATATCTCATAGCATGTTATATCTATCCTATATATAATTCTATTAACAATCAAACCTATACACATATAAGATTTAGCACATAAGTTAACAACTATGTTTTAAGCTGCAATGTTATACCTTACGCACATGAAGGAATATCCTTCTCTTCCTCATCTCCATGAGGATGATAGCTACTTTCCCTCTAACTAGTTCCATGTTATCATTCCTCCACAATATGAAACATATTATAATAGTATCATTAATCCCCATACTCATCATATTCACAACTATTTGCTATAGGGTTTGTGCCTACATGTTCAAATAGAAACAACTAGGGTTTGTAATTTTGAAACTCTATGTGATCAACTTATCAATATGAGAAAGATAATTATAGGATTACAAAATCAAAATCAAATACTCCATGAAAGGACTACAAAATTATAAAAATAATTTACAAGACAAAGGCCTCCAAGGAATAATAGTGTAAGTCATGTTTATACATCTTCAATAAGTCAATTTATGGCAAACAATGTTACATATTAAAACATGAAATAACAACAATTACACCTATAACTAGTGACTCAAAAATCATTCAAAGGTAAAATAAGAGTTCAAGTGAGACACTAAGGGAAATTATTAAAACTAAGTTGATCAACCTACCTCCTCTATACCCAATGAGCATATCCATAGATTTTTTTTAATATCATAGAATGCATGGGCACCACACCAATTCATGTTTAACATTGAAAAGGAAAATACAATAGATCAAGGATATAGATGACTCACATAGTGACACTTCATCCAAATAATATACACTGGCACATCTACCAATTCAAAAAGGGTCAAATTTAGAAATAGTACAAAAATGGTTACTAAAGCATAAATCAAAACACCAAAAGGTTCCAAAAGCACAATCATAGTAGGAAATAATAAAATAAGCATAGAAAAATCTAACAAATCTACCTATACAAAATTATAATAAGCATTCAACATGGCATGGGTTTCATCCAAAGTATCTATAATAGTATGATTATCATGGTCAAGTTTTGGACAAATATGCCCAAGGCATTACTTCTCTTATTCTAGTAGTTGATAATATTGGTCAACAAGGTTTGGGTTTTATTGAACATCCTAAAGCGCATCAGTCATAGATATAGTTTTATCAAGGTAAAACATATAGATACACATGACATGTTACATAAAGAGTAATATCTTAAGTTGTAGAGTCTAAATCATACTCATCCTTCATGCATTTTCAAACAAGTCTTTCTAGTAAAAGAGCTTCCATAACACCGTATGTCTACAATAAGCACAATCAAAGGGAAAAATCAAAATCAATATTCTAAAACACAATTCATAAAGGTCAACTCCATAGCATGAGGCAATTCCACATAACACTATAGGTTATTATGATTTTGATGATAAATAATACTCAAATTCCTATTACAACAACATTCAATTATAGTATAGCAATCACACTACACGAGAGATTATCATTTTTTTGACACAATCCACATTGATAGTGAGTCTCCCATGAGATTCATTAGTTAGTATGGTTCCTACCCTTATACATACTTCCTTCTCTCTCTCTCTCTCACTCCTTGTACATAGTTTATTTTCATTTTCTTGGACATAGCTTATATCTAAAAAAACAAAAAATAACATAACATGTCAAAATACAAAAACATTAAAATATTACATAAAAAATAAAAATTTATAGATTGTATTAATTTTTATGTTTACATTTATAATATTTTCTAGATATTACATATTTATTTCTACCTTAGTATAATCAGTTTTATCATACACATATACTTCATTTGTTTTTATCGAGTGCTTTCAAATTACACAAAGGACTCTAGTCCACTACATTGATCTAGACTTTCTATCATCTACCCACTAGGGGCATATGGCATATTCATAGATCTAGGTTTATACATTTGATACATCCACCCACTCATGGACATCTCATACATAGTTTCTACTACCAATTTCTATCCTTACATTTTATACATTCTATTTTATAAATTGATATAGCTTCATATTGATTATTACTACTGATTGCTCAGATTTATTTCTGACTATCGCTAGTTAAAATTAGTATATATACTTCTTAGAATTTACATATATTTTTAGTACATACTTATACATGCTTTAATTTCTATTTTTCTTAGCTTATAATTGATTGTGTTTCCTATGCTTCTTCCATCTTCAAGGGAATTTGATTATGGCATTGGTCATTGTTATGCCACTTCTATGTTTGTATACCTTGGACATATAACCATGTCTATTGTGTGTTTCTTATTGCTTATATATGCAAACATTTGAACATGTCCTTATATGTGGCTTTAAGCCAAAATTACTTATTGCTTGCATATGTGGACATTTGAACATGTCCTTATATGTATTAATTCTCATATTTAGTGACATTTTCCCATGTCCCTTATATTTTGGCACATTGGCCTACCTTTGTGTGCCTCATGTGTTTGTATGTATTCTTATTTGTATGCTTGTTCACCATGACACTTGTATTTTCTTGTTACACACACACACACACACCATTTTTTGATTCCATGAGGGACCTCATACATCTACCCTTATTACTTGGGTGTCACGATGGACATCATGCCCCAACCACCTAGGTAGTTACTCTGATTTAATAATATACACATTGATTACATCTATATTGACACCCTTATGCAATGCTATATTACAACATACATCTTACCTTACCTACTTATGCTCATATTCATTTACATTATAATGTTACATTTGTACAGTGTATAGGAATATCATGCAATGCTATGGCTAACACATTTTACAAAGCTACTTATTATGAGGATAGTTCTTACATAGGTTTCACAACTAATCTCAAAAAAAGTTGAATTCCTAGAGTTTTTTCATACATATTAGGATCCTAAATTTCTATTCATGATAAATTTTAGCACACAAGCTCGATTTTATAAATTAGACACAGGGTAGACAAGAAAAAATATGTGAATCTCGATTTAGGAATGTCTACCCTGTGTCTAATTTATAAAATCATAATAATTTATAGCATAAAGGGGGGGAGGAATGTAATCACCTAAAATTGGTATTTGGATGTTAAAAGTGTTATTTAAGTTAGCCTTTTCCTAGCTTATCCCTAGACCTATCTTATATCCTTTTCCACACTTTTCCAATCATTATGCAAACCATAGGTACCTATAGTCAGCCTAAGCATAGTCCCAAGACAACTTTCCCATATCCCAACCTAGTTTTCCTAGCAGTCTACTAGGTGGACATTAGTACCACATTTGGGACACTACACCCACATGGCACTAGTGTCGCTAACTTGGTACTACTTTACTTTTTACCTAACTCTCCCAAATGAATACTTTTTCAAATGTGTGCTCCTCCTAAGCTTGACCTAAGTACATTTCATTATCCACACAAGCCGTGAATCTCTAAAAATGCAAGACTATTTGACCTTTATTCACTACATGGAAAATATATGCAAAAGGATATTTAAATAAAAGATAAGTTCAAAAACATTAAGGTATTTGATCCCTATTTTACCCTAGCTCTACATACTACCATCTAAAGTAGACCTAAGCCCATATTTAAAATATTTCAAAGCTCAAGCACATTCAAGACCACTCTCATTATATCATTCACTTGTATTTGTACCAAGCACTAGGTGGGAGAATTACGTCAGGATTGATCCCTCCTTAGAGTATTGGTATGTGGGCAACTCTATTCATAGTGGGGCATTGAGGATGTATAACCTATCCTAATAATGAATACAAATTTATTGATCATACCATACTTTCAAGGAGGATTATGGTTTTCACATTAAATCAAGTTCTCTAGGTAGAACACATAGTTCTATATTTTATGTAGACAAGAATAGGACCTAAAAACATAGGCACATGTGCTCTCAAAAAATAGTAACAATCCTACAAAGGGGACACTAACACCACTTTGAGGACAATACAATAATATGGAACTATTATCTACATGGGGCACAATTCTCTAGTGAGTAAATGGATCTTAAGACCCTATTGATGACACTCAAAACTATCCATAACTTAGTTTTCAAAAACCAAATCATCTATGATAGTTACTTTCCAGATGAGTCTTTAGTTAAGTAAATTTATTACTATTTTTAGAAATTTAAAGAAGGTCAAAATCTATAAAAAATCAATTATTAATAATTGAATATTATTTAATTGATTTAGACATCTCATCCCTTTAATCTAAACATAAGATTACTAATGTAAAATACTAAAATTTTAACTAAATGACAAAACCATAAGTGTGATATCTCATATTTCTCCTCATATATAGTCTCAAAAGGTGTTTTAATTTATTCAAATGCATAATTAATCTAGACAAGTCTATGGTTAATAGACTTAGGCAAGTTGCACCATTGTCTTCATACTATGTTCTTATCCATATTTATCTTTAGATTTATAATATTTTCATTCATATATAGATTCTTACTTTCTTTATCGTTTCCTATATTCCAATTATCATAGTCAACTCAAACAAGTCAATAGTCAACATATTAGAGCTCACTACACCATCATCCACTTATAGTGGACTTGTCAATTTTCTATTTATATTCCTAATTGTATATTGATCTTGTAGAGTCATCTCTTTTTTTATTTTCATAATCAAACTATGATAATAGTCAATACATATTATTATGTGAGTTAAGTATATTTCTTCTAGACACTTTTCCAAAATCCCAACTTTACATATTTAGTATTTATCAAAATGAGAATAGTTATTCATATGTATATCTTTAGGATTCAAGTATTTATATTTTCACACCTATATTTAAATTTAATTTAATTAGTGGTTTTATTAAAAATAGGGTTAAAATATTGAATAACTAGATCCCTTATTTTCAAACCTTTAATTTTTACCTTCATTTTTTTGTATTCCTATAAACTATGTTCTAAATTTTTTTCAAATCATAGGAGATGTTCTTCTAATAAAAATGGTTAGAAATTTTGTATACATCATGGTATGAGGGGTATTTCCCCATTACTCAAGACATTAGACAAAACTATTAACTAAATATAGTTTCTACATACCTTAGTATATCAAAAATTATTAGGGTTTGTATTTCATCCATAAGAACCCTTTATCCATTTTTTTAGTTCATTGGTAAGTAGATAGTCATAGGACATTATTCTCAACATACTCAAAAATATAGGATAATGTGGCTATATGAATAATGCAATTCTCTATCGTTATTTCCTTCATGACCATATTTACTATCTATGACTTGGATCATTATATCTGATATCCTAAAACCCTTATCTAGTTGTACCCATTCTTCCTTTGATATTAGAATGTCACCCAATAATATTAATTCTTATTTTCTTATAAGTTATAGTGCTAAACTAAGTGTAATTCCTATGGCTTGTAATCTAATTCCTATCTCTTATTTAATGGATGATATAAATATTATTGATCATTGTGCTAATGTAATATTTAGAAATTTATGCACATTGAATATGATGTTAGTGAGAAAATGATACTAAGGATAATGAACCTATTCATGATAATAAATATAATCATGAAAGTTCTAATATAATTGATCCAAATGAACTCAATGGATTAGATTTTGAGCAAGTCAAATAATTATCTAATTTACATCATAGAATTTTATAATATTCCCAATAAGTGGATAATTGTTTTAAATTAATCATAACATATAACACTATACTTCAAATAAAGACTACTTCATCTCAAGATATGCCTTTCAAATTTATTAAACCTTCTACTTCAAATGCTTTAGCTACTTCTATTTCTACCATTCTTACATAAACTCCTACAATTAATGATCTACAAACATATCTCTATTTATGGTGGCATCACTTTGTTTATAGAATATTAAAATTCCTATTTATACAAGTGTATCATATACACCACCTTTTATCACTACACAAGGTATAATTCCAGCTTCATATAATGTATATTTTCTTGAGCAACAAATTATAGCTTTGTATGCCAAAGTGTTTCAATTAGATTAGGGTTTATCTATATGTACTCATGAAATGGATTATCATAATTTTCTTCACATTCCTTAGGCACTTCAAATAATTTCTTACCCAATACCAATAGGTTTTGTACCACCTAAGCTACCACTATATGAGGTTAAAGGTGATCATCAAAAACATATTCATTCCTTCTATGTTGCATGTTTGGACTATAATTACAATGATAAATTAATCACCAATATATTTAAAAGAAGTCTTAACTCAACATTTCTTAATCAACATTGGTGAAAATTTATCTTATGCACAAATTTATAAACTCAAGAAATGGTCAAATGAACAAATCATTTATTATGTTATATTGTACAAGGCTATGCTAGAAAATTTGACAAACTCTATGATAGATAATGAATTAAAATATATTTTTACTCTGATATTATTAGAAACTCTCAATGAATCAATCATGTTTGATAAATTCAAATATTTTGATGAGTTACGCTGAAAATTTAAATACATGGAAGTTAATATTTTAACATTGAATAAGTTAAAATATGCACCAAACACTTATTAGAAGTATAATCACTAAGAGGGGGTGAATCAGTGATGGAAAATAATCCAATTCAATTCCCAACTCTTAAACATTCAGCGTACATCAACTTGATTAAGCAACATAAACATGAAATCACATACATCCAAAGCATACATAAGAGCATATATCACATGAACACACCGTATATGTGGGAAACCCTCTTGGGGGATAAAACCCACTGAACCCTAAAATATGGACTACACTCTTATAAAATAATATCCAACATTTATACTAGCACCCACTGATCAAGGAACACCCATCCCTTAATTTAGTGAGACATCCATCCCACAAAGAGGCACCAACCCCCTAGGCAACCAAGCGCCCACTCAGCTACCTTGAAATCATCTCCACCTTTGATTTGATGTCTTATACACCTGATTATGGACTTATTTTACTTGAACTCTTTCCCTTTGACACTCTCACAAACTTGCACACATAAGTAATGCATCCAAAACACCTCACTTTTCACTTCTAAGCACATTCTCAATCAAAAAACTTATAATAATTATGTCACACCATAAATAACATGATATTTAGGTCATATACACACTCTTAAACCTACTTATCTTTTTAATCCATTCACTAATCACACTTAATCATCCTCTAGGGCTTACTTGATCAATGTTCCTCTTCAAGGCTTAATAAGTCCAATGACCTATGTGTTAACATTCATCAACTTGATCAAAGAAACATGATTGGTCCTCTTTTCTCTTTCATGGTCTTTACTAAGATATACCTTCTCTTTCAAAGGTTCCTTTTCTCAATATCACATCTACTCTCCTCTTCTCTCTCAAGTCTAGAAACCTTTGCCTTGGTCTCTACTATTTATAGAGTCTTCATGGATATTAACTTTTTGGTCAGACATAAGACTTTATTTAACCATTAATACATATAACATTTTAATACATATCTCAAATTCATTTTCATAGGTTGGTCATAGTATTTATGGCTCATACTTAAGTAGCTATAACTTTCAATTATGCCTTAGCAACCCTTATACGTCTCATGGAGACCTAATAACCCATTTATCACTTCATCAAGAAAATTAAGAATACAAGATCACTTTTAATTAAATGGTTTCACTTTATATGATCTCTAATACATATTCATGTGAATTCCCTTGACAAAACATCATTTTGCTAAAGCACAATATGATTAAACATTATTTTGTAAATAGGAACACCATGAACAAATAGACAATCAACTTTGAATCCTTTGTTCATACTAAATGTTGATTGGTAAAATCTCCAAAATACACATAGATGATAATAATTTATTATAAAACACTCTTCAATAGTTATATCATTTTGAAACATCAAAATGAAATCAAGAACAACTCAATTTATCCTTCTCGATCATTAGCAAAACATGATAAAACACATTGTCAAATTTATAGATCTATAACTTTGATTTTACAAATATTAAAATATTATAATTAGGTTCTATGAATACATATTTTAGTTCTCTACAACCTTTCCTTTTACACCATGATAAAAATTTTCATATATCAAAATTTATATCTCAAAAACTATAAACTAGTTTTCCCTCACAAAATTGAATATTCAAATTCCAAAGGTCACTGAGCATATGTTAAACATTGAGCATGTTGACCTCATCTCTTACACCATATAAATTTTAAAAAATGAATTCCATCTATCTATGTATATTATCCTAATATTTATCTTTCAATGTGCACCATTGATCTAAGATCATTTCTTCCACAATCATGCCACTTCATAGCCCTATGTGCATGTTGACTCTTTGACTCGACCCACACCATCGATATTTTAACTACATTATCATATGTTCATCATTGATATTCTATCCAATATCTATAAATATTACACTTAGCGATATCACTTTCATAATTTGACATATTTACTTTTATGCACATCGTTAGATCAAGATCTGTGATTTAATGCACACTATTAGATCTAATGCCTAGTTGACCTTAGACTTCAACAAAGTTAAACTTGACAATCTCTAACCCGACATAGTCTACAAGATAAATTTTGAATATTTATAAATTTATCTTAGAAAAACTTCAAGATTCCAAATTTTCAAGGGACCTTCTTGACACTATAGACAATATCTCCATGAAATCATTTAACTTTGGTTGACTTTCTGAGTACTAGAAATAAATGTATAAACTTGTTGGTTCATCCATTTATGCATGATGTACATTAACAGTCTGGCTTCTCTTAATCTATAATATGCATGTTTATCATTCTAAATGATCAATTAACACACCATATATTCACCAAGACATCAATGGATGCCTCACAACTTCTTATTTGTCCTTATAGACCTGTATATGTGTTATATATCTCCAAACCATCAATCTGATCACTTTGTCATTAATGCATTAGTATAACATTCTCTCTTTGACATCAATGAATATTATCAACATCACTCTCCATCTACATCAAATTTCAAGTTTCAAATCAATCTAACCTACAAATTCAAATCCAATGAAAGCAAAATTAATAGTTAATGAAATATCACAACCATCAAGCAAGCTTCATTTGATAACTCCACTTAGGATTAAATTTAAAAGATTACCAAAACCTCATCATATATTGTTATAAAATTTCATTGATTTCATTATCATCATTTTACATCCTCTATATGATCTTGATTTAACTAAGCATCAACCTTAGAGATTTGAAAGTAATGCATATTTTTATTACCTTATATGCATTGGGAATTCCACAAACAAATATTACAAATTAAGGCATAAGGTACAAGATCTCATTAAATAAAATATTTTTAAATTAAGCACCCCCATAAATGAATTTAGACCACAAAATAATAATAATGCAAAGCTAAAAATATTTAGCAGTCCTTTTGCAAATAATGGTATAGTTGAGAATGTAAATAATTTAGAAGTAAATCATATGCATAATGCAAATCCTAATATTAAGTCATATGAACATCGAATAGACATAATCATCATAAAATTTAAATTAACATTATCATAACACCTTAAAATCACATTTGATGATGGTGAAATCAAGGATGATGATTCGAATAGGCATGATTTTTTTTAAAGCATACATCAACAAAAAACCTATTCATAGTGTCATGATTGACAATGAATCAATTAAAAATGAATGAATAATGTAATTACTATATATTCTTGGATACACAAAGAAATATTTATAAGACACATAAAATGTATTTAAATAATTTGATGGGCATACATAAGATACTTTGGGGCATAAATTTTCACCTCTTCAAGTGGGTTTAGTAATAATGTCAACTCCATTTCTAGTCTTTCCATGCACATGGACCTTAAAAATTAGGTTAGCCTTAGATACATAATATTTGTGTGGTACCATATATAATTTATATATGATTTAAGTACATACATTTAAATCAAATGGTCAAAGTTCAAGGTATCCCATATGATTACCCTCTACAACCAATTATAATTCTTCCTCGTATGCCACCACCACCACAATTGGTTGTGACACTTATTCAAGAGCAAAACAAAAATGAAATCAAGGTACCTCATCCAAATCATATTACAAAGATAATAATTTCTCACTTTGAATATCATAGTGAAAATATATTTATTACACCTATATATAATTAATTTAAAGAAAAGAGGGATATATTCCCAGATAAAATGTTTCATCTCAAAGGGTTAGTAAAGGTTAAAATAAATATAAATATTATATAATACATCCTAAGGAAAATCCTAAGATAACTAAACATATTTTTTAGTGATTATAGGAAATTATACAATAAAATTCACCAATTCATGCACCTTATATAATTACACATGTGATAAAATATTATACAAATAGTGATCCAGATAGTTATGCCATGTCACTTGATGATATTTCTAATCAGATGCATCTACATATAGCATTATTCATCCATGGAAAATTAGGCTTAAAATATTTGATATAGACACTTACTATGATCCTTCCATTGATAGGATCATAGGTTTTTTTCACTTAAATAT
Source organism: Torreya grandis (assembly GCA_037957365.1). Lineage (NCBI taxonomy): Eukaryota > Viridiplantae > Streptophyta > Pinopsida > Cupressales > Taxaceae > Torreya > Torreya grandis. The sequence goes on from JARHVA010002926.1 coordinate 2,230,789, forward strand.
ATCTTGAAAATAAAAATGATCAAATATCTCAAAATACTGCAAAAAGAATAAAATATTACAAAACTATAAAAACATACAATATATGTATAAATAATAAGGACCTAGAAATGACATAAAATGTTAACTTTCTTATTTACATATGTTATTCATCATATATACTAGTACATATCATATTGTTTTTTATACACACATATGTTTCATGAGATATTTCAGTGTGATGCAACACTACATCCATATGCATTAATTAGATATTCAACTTCCCTTCTACCTAAGGGCCATGCCTATGATGAGAAAATATAAATCTACAAGTTTAAATATAAATTTTATATATTTTTAAAATAAAAATCAAATCCTAATTAAAATATGCACACCAAAAAAATTATGTAAACCCCATCGATGATCACTAATGAGATAGCCACTTGGTTTATTGATAATGCATGTTCATTAAATTTTCAACCAAGGTTTGTATAATTTGGTAAGATGTCAAAATTATATGTGTGACACTATTATATATTAAATATTTGGTTCCTAATCATTGTGTAATTAAAACACACTTTTAGAATATAAATGATAAGAATTTAAAACACACATGAAAAGTAAATTGAATGAAAGTTAAACTAGAATTGTTTTGGAAGCTTCCCACACTAGATGAATTGATTGTAAATAAATGTGAGAATGATTATACAAATATGATATCTCACACAACAAATAATCAACACAAAATATGAAATACATACATAAATAAAACTAATATCAACAAATAATAATTCAATCTATGAGATGTGTGCAAGTAGGCCCTACTTTATTTAAACTTGAGTTCAATTTCCCTCCTTTGATATAGGTGAGTTACTTCTTCAAATTGAATTTATTTCATAATATTTATGTTATGGAATAATTATATTCATAATAAAATACTATAAAATCTAATTTAACTCCTTTGGTAACGTCTAACTCTACTAACTAGCTAACTTGAAGCCAAATGTCTACCCTTATATAGGGGATACAATTTATTATTCAAAGATTCCCAAGATATAGTGGTTACAAGTGAAGATAAATGACTCTCCAAATACACATTATTATTTTAAATATATATATATATATATATATATATATATATATATATATATATATATATATATATATATTATGTCAATAATAATAGGACCAAAATGGATAAGTAATATAATATCAAAGTTGTTCTTCCCTAGATTCATTAAACCAAATCAGATCCTTAAATCATGGGATGTTTCTAAATATAGTAGTGCACAAAATTTAAAGGTTATAATTATTTTTACAAAACCAATTTATATGGTTCATTTTTGTGCATTGGTTGTTGGTGGTCACAAATAGTGGCTACAAGTGCTTCCTAGTTGCTACGAGTGATATATGTCTTCAATGTTCAACTAGCCAATGGTTGCAAATGAATCTACTAGAATGGATGTAGGTGATATCCATTCAATGGTTTTAGTCCATTATAAAATACATATAACCTTATCCTATTATTTTTTTGGGTGTATCAAACATATTATTAAATCCACATATAAACCATTAAAATATGCCATTTCATCTAGAAATTATTAACTTATATCACAATAGTAAATATATATAACATGGGTGTAAACATGGATAAGAATACGATAGTGGAAAAAGTATAATGGTTGTATATGACATAAATATGTGATATAATTTCCATATCTTAGCCGCATCATATATCTATGACCTCAAATTCAATTGTGAACTACATATATTACAAGTGGTTTCTTAAATCATTTATATTTTACATTGTGCTATTAGATATGACAATTCTCTATAAAAAGTGACATTGATCAATATGGATATAATATAATAGTTTCTCACCTATTATATTCCCCTTAAAAAAAAATTATTTCTTGAATGATGTGTGAAACATGGCTTGATTTTTATGTGTGGCCCTTGTCCCTTGTGTGAAAATTTCTTGAACATCTACATGAGATCATTTTTTAGTATGTGTGACATTTGAAAATGTCCATTAATTGTGGCCCTTTACTTTATACATGTAAAATATTTACTTATGCAACATTTTAACATGTTATTTGTATGTAGCCATTGACATTATTGCATGACATTGTGTGGCATTATTGAATGTTGTGTTTGTGTGTTTTTTGAGCTTGATTAGTGGTGCCATGTTCCTTATCATGCAATTATAAGGCATACTCTACTTCAAAGATAACTATTTTAATACATAAAATTATTTTATATGTATCTATACATGACACTTGTGCACCTAAAATATAATATGTTACATACATGATTCAATAATAATTGCATTTATATGACAACACATTACTATTGATCATACATTTATCATAATATAGGTAAATATTCTTTTGATATGAGTGAATTTTTATATACATACCTCATCCTAGAAGGGTGTCATCATAGTCGGATTTAACTTAGAGTTACAAACCTATATGAGCCTATTTGGGACAAAGTACAGGTTTATAGATATAGAAACAAATTATAGGTTTCACAAGTGTGGAGTTTAAGTTTTCAAAGATTCAAACAAATGCAAAAAATATATTTTATAAAAAACATAAAGGTATTTTAAAGGTTAAAAATGATTCATAAATCAATCATATGATATATATATATATATTCTATGGAAATATGACATGCATATGAACTCAATTTTAAAATATTCAAAGTACATAATTATACATACTTGGATGCATATGCATGGGCATGTGCAAAATAATGGTAGGATAAAAGTTATAGATTATTAATTTAATTAAGCATATAGGTGCATAAAATTATATATCAATTTGTCACATATTTAGAGAGAGAATTATATGCATTCATGCTGAATATATTGAAAGTTTTAAGTTCTAAAAGTTTTAGTGTTTCAAATTTTTAAGGTTCAAAAGAGAAAAATATATAATTTAAAGGCAAGTATATGTTAAATGTGGTCATGATTGGGACATGAATATCATTCAATCCCTCTCAATAATGAAATTATATAATCTCAATCCATCTACATTGGTGTGATTATAATATATGTGGGTGACATATATTTGAATCTAGTAACACTCAATGGCCTTAGCATCACTTGTATTAAACTTAGTTTGTTTTCACCTTTTTGGGCTAGTACAATGGATATTATTCCATTTTCATGAGAGTTTGAATAATAAATATTTCCAAATCAATAATTTTATAAGTTATTTAAATGGATTTAATCACTCTCAATTGGCCATTGACTCAAATTGTATGAATGCTTTAGTAATGAGCATAGTTATACATTTTGGTTATATGTTACATGGTATATTGGTTTCACTTACATATAGGTGTGCTTACTATTTTATTTATTTTAATTTTTAAAATTTAAATATTTTTAAAATTTAAAATGAAAAAAATGATTAATTCATGATCTATTTTAGGTTTTACTAAATTAATGTGCCTTGTACAATTGAAGTATCTACTCAATACAATGTATATTGTACATACATGTGTTTAACTCTCTCTCATTTACTCTATAAAATTAACTTATAAAATAAAAGGGGTGGAAATATAGACACATAAATTTGGTTACAATGTTTTATCAAAATTTGGATTAATATGTGAACTAACCCTAATTAACATAAATTAAATGGAAAAAAAATTACTAAAAATGAACTTTCAACAAGCAGAATGAAAGTAAAAGACCAAATTCAAAAAAGTTAAAATGATTAAAAGAAGATAATATATGAAATAAAATTACAAAATTAGTTGTTTCTTCCCCATGATGTGAATATGTTGATTGATAAATGACTATAATAAGTAAACATGAATAGACTACACAAGTGCCTAGAAATAGGGACTCAAATTGAAGAAAAATAAAATTGGCCAACTCAGGATAGGATTGATTTACACTATTGTCCTAAATTTTTTGATCATGTGTTTTTTATATTAGAAATTTAGGTCATCATAACTTTTAAAAACTTGAATTAGGTCTATATATGCATATTTTACCTTTGTAAGTATGTGTAATGTCTATAAATATCTTATCCAAGGTTGAAACCCCAATACATCATATAACGGTTAAAACCCTGTAAATAGAAAAATATGGAGTGTATTTAGGCTCAAAAAACCTCAATTACCCCCATTATGAATAAATTATTCCTACATATCCAATAATCCAAACATGGAATTCAATCCCATGTAGTTCTCTTAATTAGAGTGTTTTGTGCAATTGTGCTCCTTTAAATATATGAATGCATCTAAGGATGGCTCAAATAATTGATCATGATTTAATAGATGAGTAAAATATGATTCTAACTTGGATGAGGACTCATTCAAGTGATTATAATGAGATTTGTAAAAAATTGGAAGCTTTTCTTAATATATAATAATGTAAGTATGCTTCTATTTTAAAATTTCAAAGTGGTAGAATAAGTGACTTGACTGTGATTTTATAAAAATCCAAAAAGGAAAAACATCATGATACATATCCTAAAAGTGAATAGATAATTATAAGAGAGGGGGTAAATTTGAAAAACTAACATTCATATAGGCAAAGGATAGGATCAACCCGTAGGGACAAATCCTATTGCCACTATTGTCCCTATTGGTCAATTTTGTCCAAAAGGTAAAAGTGTGAAATTTAGGTCATGGATTGGTCATAAAAATGGTTTAGGGTGTTTTTATCAAATCATAACACTTTTTTAGGTGACAAATATAAATTTAGAAAATATAACAAGTAAAAATAAGGGCATAGGATAAACTGAGGTGTAAAAATACTTACTAATTATATTTGCAAGCTAATTGAAGTGCAAAAGTACCAAAACATAAATAATCAATTATTTGTGACCAAATGTAGGTATCTAAAATTACCCTTTAGTCTAAAAATGATTTTTTTAAAGGAAATATATACCTATCACATAATACATACTTTATATTTTGGATAGTACTCTGATCATGCAGGGCACTATAGTTTATAAAACCCTAAAAAATAGATGAAGTAGTTACTTTATTCTATTGAAAACAAAAATTTGAAAATATTGAACTTGAAAATGCTTGTAATTTGAGTTTTTAAAATGTTTGAATTTAAATTTTATAGTGATTGAACTTGAAATAATAAAATGTTTGAATATGTAAATCTCTTAAACTTGAAAATAGAGAAATGAAGGAATAGACCTATATGTCTGAAACCAATGTTTTTATTTTGTAACTTTTCTTGGAGAATATGCTTCCATGAAGCATTGGAAAATTGGTGCTTCTCATGAATCACTTGGATAATTTGACTCCTTAGTTGAACTAATGGATAATTTGAGGGTGATCAATCCCCAAATTGAATTTTCACTTTCTAAATGAAATAACATCCATTAAGGGACAAAAAAACATCAATTTAACTTATCTTGTCTTTCTAACCCCAAGATGTGAAAAAAATTAAAATAAAAAATTGGATTCATAGTCATAATGCTTGAGGTCACTAAGTTTATATGTTATACATTATGCACTTAAATAAAAACCACTACAAATGGTTTGATTATTCAATTGAGTTTTTTTATTGAATGATACTCATAATATAATGTAGAGCATCCATGCTTCTACAATGTCTGAAACTAAAAAATATTATTTAAATACATGAAATTAATGTGTCATGCCCCCATTGATAGATTTAGAATATATAACTATATGTAGATTCTAATTGTAAATTTGTTTTTGAAACTTGTGCATGAACTTATATCATGCACTCAAAACTATGTGCATTTTTACTTTGATATTGTAATTTGAGTACATAATCATGGCATATGCCCCCATAATATATGTCAATAACTTAATTTTGATCTATTTTTTAGCCTTTGAAATTTTATTCTACCAAAATTATTTTTTTTATTTTGAAAAAGGATTATCTCATTTATGAAAATCCCATTGAAATTCCACCCTATCCCTTTTGAGGCTAGCTAATTGATCCTAAAAATTATTCATCCCAAAATATGTTTCAACTACAATATGCATAGTAAGATGTTAACATTGAGTAATGTAGCATATCTAAAAAATATGTTACCATAGTAACATATATGTCATTTAAATTATCTATGTAGCATATGATGCAATGCCTATAGAAATGTATTAGTAAATATCTTACGTAAAATAATTTGTATCTTATGTGTTAATGAGAGTGTGATATTGATCATGACACATATCAACTTAACAAGCTCAAAAACCACACATAGTTACAAGCATATGTCATATAAAAAAGTCAATGGATGCATATAAGGGACATGTTTAAATGTCATATAATTAAATATTTACACACATAATCCAAAGGGACACATGTAAAGGACATGAATAATTTCTCAATCAAGCAACATGGTCAAATCTCACAACAAAAAATGGCTAAGGGCTAATAGCAATGAACATGTCAAAATGTCACACATACCAACAATATATTATTAACATGTTCAAACAAGTTTCTCATAAAAGTTACAAGGACCACATACAATAAACAAGAAATATATAATATAATTTGTGTAATTAATAACATTAATGGAATATATAACTAGAAATTTAGTCTATGTCATGTGTATGTAATGTTATCATATCCTATAAAATAGCATATCTATGTACACGATTTTAAATTGAGATGTTATAAAGACATTTGAAAATGATATATCTCTCATTAGTAAATGATTCATATAATTATAACATATATGAATATGGTACCATGTGGATAATATGACCCTAGTTGAGGAATGATAGTGGGTAGAATCTAGTCCAACACCTTAATCAATGTGAAATTTGTATGTTCTACATCACACTCATGAACACTCATGAAATGAATGTGTGATAAAAATAAAGTATGTTATCAACTAGTCATGAGATAACTAACATATAAAAAATGATTTAAAATATATTTTTAATTATTCTCAAGTCTTGACTTTGGGTTTTTATAATATTGGCAATGTTTTTTGTTTTTTATGATTTTTGTAAATTAGAAACAATAGAAACTAGCTATAAGAAATGGTTTGAAAGTAGAAGATGTATACACATAATATTTTCAAAATTTATCAATTACTAATGATTTATCTCTTTCAATAATCCATTTATTCTCAATCTCTTTGATTGCATGCCTTAAGGGGTGCACCAATAAAGGGGTGGGAAGACCGTTGGTACTTCATAGGATTTTTGTCCCTATACTACCACTTATTATCTACAAAACCATCTCCTAAAAACACTTTCCTAAGCTTTGCATCCTCTTTTTCACCCTTCTCTAGTCATTTTACACTTCCATTAGATCTTCCTTAGCCTAAAATCCCTTTTGAAAGTTTACATTACATTTAGAGTTAGACCAAGACCTAATTTATTTTTATCAATAATGATATAGAGTCAATTGGGCCAAACTTATCAGCTAACTTTTGAAAAGGTTTAGAGTTAGATTCAGCGATATATAAACATTCATTTCACCATTTATTAGAGACATCAAGAGTTAATTATTCATTTGTGCTTATTTATAATATGTTCTTTTACCAATATACTTGAATATTATAGCTTAGGGTCTACACTTGGAGAACAATATTGTCTTGTGGTAATATATTAGATACTTTGGCATTTCTTAATAATCCTTACAAACCACAATAATGTCTTGAAAATCTCCTTTAGCCAAGGAAGATATTGAGTCTCAATGGGTTCATCCTCAAGGTAAGTATATCTAACTTTACTCCTCTATTTTAGTAGATAAAAGTAGCATAAGTAATGGATTTTGATTATATTTCTCTATCCATGCATTAGGGTCCTACACATACATAGCTTAATTAAGATTCTCTAATACAAGTTTATTTTTTATGTTTACTAACCCCCATTTTATTCACAAGCTTTGGTGAGCACTATATTAGATATTGATTTCCTTTGCATTTACTTTGTTAATATGAAAACATAGGACCAAGATAGGGTCATTTCATAGTTTTTCTTGACTAGAGGCTTTGGAACCCTCCCTAGTGATTTTATTTTGGTAAGAGATCCCTTAGTTAGGTTTAGTAGATCCATATTGGTAATGACCCTGAATGTCTAAAGTATCAATAATTGGAAGTGTAAGTAGGATTTATCTTCTTTGAGATAAGATTAATTTATAGATTAGTTACATTTCCCTTTGTATACATTCTATTCAACCTAACGTGAATCAAACCCTTGTAGTTTTTTTCACACCATGATTTTATCATCATACTGTAATTTTATATATTGCATTATTATATCAAACTACCTGGTATAGTTGTAACTCTCTTTTCATAGTTTTAACACATAGTCACTTCAAAACAACTATGTCTTATCTATGTAGGTCTTCACCAATATAGCTTATTGGATAAAATAGTTTAGCATATATTTATTATTAAATTCTAGATTTACATACATATTCAAAATAGTTGACTCTATTTTCTATTTTCTTCTATCAACATCTAGGTATGTAAACATAGTTAAACTAGTCAACTTTATTCCCCATTTCTTCTTTAGCATAAAAGGCTTGACAAACTTAGTTGAACCAGTCAAATCAGTTAGAAAATTTTTGAAATAACATTTTAACATCATATAATAAAAATTTTAATCTAAAACATCTTTAATCCTATCAAGGTTCCTTCCTTTCAATAATATTTTTCACAAGTTTGCAGTCTGTAAAAATGTAGCCCTAAAACAAACTGGGTCGACCTATTCGACATAGTTATATAGTTTATATTCCATATAAAAGACATAGTTAATATGTTTGATTGTGCTATTATAGATATTTATTCTACAATATAGTAGCAAACCAATTGACTATGTTCTACATTATTTTCATATAGTGTCACTTGAACTGACCTTGTACTATTTTTATCAAGGAATTAACCTCTATTTGTTAGTAAATAATTCACCTTTATATTTTATTTATTTTCATGCTTAGAGTAACCCACATAGATTTAATAGGTGCCTTTTTCACATTTCCAATTTAGTTACACCTTTTCTCTCCTTGGCACACACTAGTAAATCACTTTTCATTAAAAATCATTAAAATTTTGTCTTCCTAAGGCCTACCGACTTGGATTTCATCACCAAGGGGGAAACCAAATTGGTTTTACAGCCAAATATAAACATGTGGTCGATGGTATATATTTTTAAATCACCCAAAACCCTTATCACTACAAGATTGTGACGTGAGGGGGTAGGCCCCAATACCAAGCTTGTGGCATTGCTAATACAGATCCCTTTCAACCTAAATATCTTGAAACCAACTAGAGATTGTTTTCTAGTTCCTTATTTAATCCAAATTATCAATCATATTAAAATTAAACATTATTATAACTTAATAACACTTAGGATGACCAATTATTTAGCATTTAATTTCTAGTTTTTGCTTTCTCTTTGATCATTATATGTTGTATTGCAAAACTTTCATTAGTCAGTGTTCGTGCAAGGTTTGTATTGTGTGTCTCAATTGAGTCAATCACATTGATCCAATTATTTGTGTTCTTATTTTCATTTTACTTCCAAATTATCTTGAAATTTTTTTCTCTATTTCCATCCACTATTGTTCTAATCAACACATTCTCTTACAAACTATTTAGCATCCCTACCTACAATACATAGTTGACTTTCCTAGATATGTATCCTTATATTCATATTTTATTCCATGTTTATAAGTAATTTATTTACCCATATGCTTGCATATTCTCTTTATCCTATGTCTAAGTAGTAATGTATTGACTTAATTGATTATATAACTATTGGCTAACTTTTTGTCCCTATTCTTCCCTCTTATTTCTTAATCTCATATTCTTTCATCAAGCATCATGAAATCCCCTATCTTAATATTCTTGGACAACATGAATCCATGTATACATTATATGTGGTGATAATTTCTACCTCTCTTTACTTCCCAAGAAGATCCTCACTCTTGGATTACTTCTTCTCCTCCCTCATCTTTAGATTGCAACATGGTTTAAATGACTCCACAAGATGAGATTGGTGGACTAGATACTTTTAATACCTATTAAGACAATTCCCATCTTAAAACATATCACCACAATATGGGGGTAATTGACACAAGTCTATATAATAACCCCATAGGGAATCCACAACTAACAACCCTCCCACTAATACCAATTTGGGGAGTCCTAAAAACACCAATACAATAATTGATACCACTCAAATTCTTTCACAAATTATGAAATAAATGAACATAATGAAAACATCTAACATCTCCCAAATGATGTAACTATAACATCATTTGATCAACATAGTTAATCAGCCTCTTGTTCTTCTCCCGCAAAACAATCAAGATTTTATTCCTCCAGTTCTTAGAGATGCCATAGGGAATGTCATCCCCCAACCTATCATGCATAATAATATGATTAAAAACATCTAAAAGGATATTTTAGTGCCTTTCATTATTTATAATTATATTGGTAAAATATATATAACTATTAAATATGATGGGCCTAAAGACCCTGAATCTTTTCTTAAGGCATTTGGAAATATTTACAAGGAGAGGATCCAAACTAATACTTTCCCCACAACTTTCACTGGTGATGTATTGGTATGGTACAATCAAATTTACAAACATTCCATATGGAAACTAGAGGATTGAGTCAATCCTTTTGTTAAAGAGTTTCAACACAATGATCTTCCTGAGAATTTATTTAGCCATTTCATCAATGCTAATTAATCTCCCACTAAATCAGCTCATGATTTTATCAAATGATGGAAATATTTGGCTCACAAAGTCAATCATAACATGATTGATGATAATTTTTTAAAACTCATTATAACATCATTAACTCATTCACTTCAATATAAGTTTCAGTATTTTACTCCTTAAAAGCTATATGAATCTCTTGACCAAGTTAAACATCGTGAGTTCTTAATGTAATATTTTAAACCTAATACTAAACTCATTAAAGGATATTTTAAAATTTAACTAATGCTATATTTGGAAATCCTCCTCAACCCAAACTATAAGTTTCCAAAGATGAAAATCCTCCACCTTCTCACATGTCATTAGTTGTGTATTAAATGAAATAATTTTTAACACCCTCTAAACCATTTACTTATCCTAATAATCTTCCTAAATGGTATGATCCTCATAAAAAAATTTGGTTCCATGCTGACATATGTCATTCCCATGAAACATGTAGAGGGATTACATAATTTCTTATATCCTATATGTTTGGTAATTCCTTCAAACATGAAGCCATTATTCAACTCTGTCATTAATATTACATTAACACTTCCCAAAAATTATAAGCTCCTAAACCTTTTTATTCTAACAACAAAAAATATTTTTCCAGATATAATTCTCAACAATCCTAACAAGGATGTTTGTGTAATAAAACATTGATTATGACCAATATTACACCAATTCCCAATATGTAAATGCAACTAAGGTCAATTATCGATGTAAACTAACTCACAAAGATCATATCACCAAAACCAAGAAACCATATTTAGAAGAGTAACTCCTTAGATATACTATGACTACTCACTTAGCTTTGGAAACTAATGAGAAACCATATCCTCCTTTTAAACTCCCAAACACTTCTTTTCCTCCTAAACCTATTTTACCTTATAAGTCTCATGCTAGTTCTTCTTCCAAAACCCATTGGAACTTCTTAGAAGAAATCAACTCCATGCCTTGAAAAATCCCTCTTATGGATTTTTTTTATACCTCTCCTATCATCACAAGTTCCTCATGCAACAACTTCAAGAAATTAAAGAGACATCTTCCTTAGAAGGAGAACCATCTTCTCATGAGCCTCAACCAACTAAAGTGCATACCATTGAATCCATTTGTCATTCTTTGAAACCCTCTATCAAGTTATTCAAAGAAGACATGATAAATTATGAGATCCTATTTATATCCAATTATCCACACATATTTATTTAAATATCCATGAACATCACCCTCATTTTCAAAGTACCAGTAGATGAAGGTTCCAATATTAATGTGACATCTATATGGCTCATCTAACAACTTGGTTATAACAAAGATAATCTTAAACAAACTCTCTTGACATGTTGTGGATTTGAAAAAACTAATAAAAAACCTCTTATTTTTATTTTTAACCCTCTTATGATTGGACCTAAGACTATAAAAACCAATATTATGGTCCTTAATCTACCCTTATCCTACAACAAACTCTTAGGAAATCTATGGACTCATAGAATGTGAGCTATCACCTCATACAGTAGCCAATGTATCAACTTCCTTTATAATGTCAAAATGTATAAAATTAAGGCCAACCCTAAACCATGGATTACTCAAATTCCAAATCCCAAATCTCAATATCAAATCCCCACCATTCTAAAGATTAATAGTTTTATTTTATTTGAATTCATCAACATGAATCTAGATTCACATGTCACTCTTACTTATTCTAATGATGATAAGCCCAATGACTTGAAAAATACCTAAAACACTATGAAAATACCTCCTTACATCTCAGAGTGGCTACCTCCCTTTTTATTTACCCATGATCACTTTGTCCCTCTCATCAATGATATCATTGATTTCTCCCTACATGAAATGCTCAAGAAGCATCTTACATAGAAGATGAATTCACATGTAATGATGGAATGGTTAAATTATTTCAATATATTTTAATCATGTTTTCATGTAAATTTAGTGAATTATGAATCTCCCCTTCCAAATTTCCTCTTGAATCATAATCATGTACAATTTTTCCAACTTATGATGATAATTACATCATGGCCTAAGCTCAATCATGTGACTTGAATTTTCAACATTATCAAAAAACTCTACCTCAAATACATGATTTCAATTTTATGTTCATGTTATTTCTAAAAATTTCAATGTATCACCTAAATTTAATGTACCTCATTCTAATTGCTCATTCCTCGATACCCCTTGGGTGGTGGAATAAATTTACCCCTCTTAACCTATATAACTTCCATCCTCTCTTATGCCTATTATCAAACTAGTCATTCTTTCTAATCCTCTCCCCATCAATAATACTAATAATAAACTAATCAAATTAGATGATCCTTATTCTACTTTTTTGATTTATTGGGCCCCTTTTTGTGCTTCCTGAGAGACAACACCAACTAAACACATATTAGAGTGAGGCAATCATTGTAAATGAATGCTCTTTTGGTACTTTGGTAGTATTTGGAAGAATATTCAAATATCTTGTGCCAACTGAAAGGTAGTTACTTAGCACTTGGGTTTTAAGGGACATCCCTTTGATTACTACACATAGAAGTTAGAGAGTGTGGGTGTTAGAGTAGTGGATCCAGTAAAATAATGACCCTTAATGACATAACAACACCTAGTGTACACCCATCTGACTTGGCTTAAAGATGTTCCCCTACCTATAAAAACAAGATTGAACTTGAAGAAGAGGGAGAGACAAATTAACTTAGTGAAGCTCTAAAATTTTTGAGAATGCCATTGATAGAGTTTGAGTTAGTATGGATACTAAAAATAATATGCATTGTCTCACCCAAGCCCATCTATGAGCCACTAGGCATGAGTAAGTAGGAAATGAGTTGATGCTCTATTTATGTTATGAACTATACTCGATTGATAAACTTTGATTTAAAGGAAATGACATTTCATATTTAATTAGTTATTGATCTACTTCATATTATTTTGCAATGTTGTAAGATTATTACTTAATTTCTATATGAATAATGTAATAATCTTCATTTTTGAATGTATTACGATGTAAATTTATACTCCAAGTCATTGATGGCATCGTTATAAAATATAATGACTTTAGTATACCTATAAATTTGACTAAGTTTGGAAACCAACATGTGTGGAATCCCTAGCAACCACACCTAAAATTCTTACTTGAAGAATGAGCACCTAAGCATAAGCCATCCCTTATATTTGACTAAGTGCTTAAATGACACTTAAATTTTTATCCCTATGGTTTGTGCCATTAAAAGATATAACTACTCAGACATCAACTTATGCCTTTGAATAGGCTTAAACCTCTTTATCTTATCCATAAATACATGCACCAATAGACCACCTAAGCCCATTTTTCAAATGACTAAGTCCCATTGAGACTAAGGTTGTACCATTTTTCAACTAGTCCAATGTGAACCACTATCCCTTCACTATTGTGCTTTGGGTGAGTGAAAAAGGCTTTCACCTTGTGTGAAATTAATGCCAGCATATTAGTGTATTTAAATTTTATGCACCACATGCTTTTGTTACAATTTTACCTAGTTGTATCAAGTATAAAATTAACTTGGATTGATTTCTACGTGCATGACTAAGCACATGAACTAAACAAAGAAAATTTTATCCAACATTTTGGTTTCATTACTAGGATTTAGGTTTAATTTTATTTCTACAATGGTGTAATATAATGATACTCTAACTTTCACTTAAGAACATAGATCACTGGCTAGATCAAGTACAAGATAGTTTCACATAGAAGAATCTGACATGTCAAGGATAAGATCTAAGAGAATGGGTGAAAACCAACCTATATGATGCTTTGTATGAGGCGTCATTTTATGAACTACATAAACATGTGTACTAGTGTTTATTTGCCTATAAAACCTCTAAAATATGAATCTATGAATAGTTTTTTGAGTGGATAAAGGAGTGCCTATAAAGGCTTGAGAGCCTAGATGATGTTTGGATGCATTTTGTAGACAAGTGGTGGAGCAGTGTGTTGAATAGATACATGTTGGAATTTGTAGTGTTAACCTTCTCATGCCCTAAAGGAGCAAAGTATAAATTCTCTTGTGAAGTAAGGGTTACATTCATAAGAGGGCTCAACACCAAAATAAATAAATTGTTGGTGGATGATGATATTAAAACTATAAGAATGGAAGGCTAAAATCCTTGGATATATGAGAAAGGATAAAGGGTGAGAAGGGAAAGTGTAGGTGAGGTGTGATGGAAAGGGATGAGCAACTAGACACCTAAAAGCTTCAAAGGTGGAACTATAACAAGTGAAAGTGTATTTTGATAGAGGATCTAGAATGTGAAAGTGTCGAGAGGACCTGTAGTGATCAAGAAGTGGATAGGGAAGGATCCCTTAAATTATAGTCATATGAGGAAATAAAGGAAGAAGTAAGAGGATAAGATCAATAGTTGGGTGTGTAATTCCTTAGGTCCTTAAAAGATGTGGAAATGAAGATGTGATAGAATCACCTACCCCCTTTGAACCTAAATCACAAGCTGATGCATCAGATTCTCTATTAGAAGATAGAAGAATGATAACTAACCCTATTATCAACATTGAATTTGATAGACTTCAAAATTTGAACCAAGACTTTGCGATCAAACAAGTGATTCCTCAAAAATGATTTAAAAATAATACCATGAAATAATTGAGTACCAACCCAATAATCCTAAACATAATTGCAAGCATTCCCATTAAGAGGATGTCAATTGTGCCAACTAGCTAATAACCCATCGAAAGTGGCTCAGTGCCACAAGTGAGTAGTATTATTATATCAAGATTGATAGTGTAACCTAAAATAATAGGGTCATCACTCAACCCTACAACTAGAGGCATTAAAGGACCACCTCTAATATAGACACTCAGGGAAAGTACCTTAGACTCTAGCACCACCCCTTCAGTAGATTTATTATGAAATAGTTATGCACTTGCCTTAGTATCATCGCATAGAGAATGTCATGGATCATATGCTACTAAAGTGTGAAATTCAATGGCATGCTTAAGGTATCAGATAGTTAGAATGCAAGGTGACTTATTTCACAACCACCATGTTGGATCATGCCCATACCTAGTATCAAAAATTTGATCCAAACTAGGCTATGGTTGATTATAATATACTGAAGGAGGCTTTCTTGAAGGAATTAGATATTCTTAAGTTTGAGTAATATAGAATCATGGTGCTTAAGTAAATTAGCTAAGGGTTATTCAAGATCATGTACCTATATGATGCATAATTTAAGACCCTCCTTTTAAAGCTTCCATGTGATATCCACCACTCCCAACATGTTCAATGGTTTGTTGGGGGTGTGCTAGTACCTTTTAAAAGATAACTATCCATGAATACCTTCATGGAACCCTACAAATAACTTGAAGCCACACTCTTGGCTGAGGTAGTAGGTAGTAATGACATCAAGATCATCCCATTTAAGGAAGTACAAATCACATCAATGGCCACCCAGCTATAGAAGATAGCTATTGGTTTGATGCATGCCACACATAATATATTGTGGTGTACTAACTATTGGATGGAGGGGCATAACAAGAATAATTTCCTATGAATAAAATTTTACACCTTACTTCTTAGCTATGAAGTTTGTCATTGGCAACATGACTCTTGAAACTATCCCCTACTACAGCATGCTAGTCAAGTAAACACTACTATCTATTGCAAGATGTGTGACACCTATAATCATTCAATAGTGAATTATCTAGTCATTGATGAGATGCACTAAAATATAGATAGAATCACATAATAGGAAATAACCATAGTTAGTAGGTAGGTGGGCTAAGGAAATAAAGTCTATGGCCAATAAAATTCTGGCAATGGGAATCAATGAGGTTCATGTAAGCGAGGTGGTGGACACGATAGAAGAAGATTCTCACTATATTCATGTTACAAATGTAGGTTGACTAAGTATTAATAGTGTAAATACCCCATGCACCCAACGTGAGAGTATTTTTGGCAACCACATATGGTCGAGGATTACCCAGACTTATATAAAAGGTTGACTCAAGGTTGGCCTAACATAAATAAGGTTATTATAATGGTTAGGCATGAGCCAAAGGAGTTAAAATGGACTCCCAAACCATAGAAATTTTTAAGGAGCCACCTAAGGTGTAGGCCACAACTCAGAGTGGGTTCACTACATAACTACCTATAGCATCGATAAAAAAACTACACTTGAAATATGGTGAATCAAGATGCACCAAGCACATATCATGACTTGAGCCAAAAATTATACCGTACCTTAACCCTACATGATATAAAGGCATCATTAAATGAGACATGAGCATAATACAAAGTTTGTAGGGAGAGATCTAACTAGCTAGAGATATAAAAGCATAGGCTACTACCTTGTGTAGGAAGCAAAATAGTTAGGAGGTTAAAGTATAGGAGTTTATTGAGATATTGCACCTCCTACAAATTGAAGGGATTCTACCCCTACAAAAAAAAATTGATTTTAGAGCATATAGGGAAGAGACCATAGGAAAAGGTCATACCTTAGATGATTGAAGTTACTAGCCACATATCAAGTAGGTACATGAATTAAGACATACTTAGAATTTATAGTATGACCAAGACCTACTAATAAATGCCACCTTCGATGGATGGTCTATTTTTGGTGTCTTTGTGGACATGCACACTAAGGTTAACATTTTAACCAAAACTACCTAGGATAATATGGGATGAACACCCTTAAAGCCCTCCCCTCTTATGTTTATGGCCAAAAAACCTAAGTGTAACCTATCATGATCGTGAAGGGAATCATTATAGATATTATGGGTGCTAAATTCTGAGCTGAATTTGATGTAATTAAGTTGTTAGAGTATGATAACTATCTAGTGCTCTTAGGTAGGCCATGGTGGTATAGCAACAATGTATACATGAACTTTAGGAAGTGTTACATGACTTTCAAAAATGGCAGAGAAATGGTGGTGATACCCCTATCAATTTATTAAGGGCCTCCATATATGGAAAGTGTTTATCTCAAAGAATAGATCAACCACATTTATAACATCATGGTGTAGGGCACCAAGAACCTTAACCCAAGTCACCAATGAGTGCTCAAATAAGAGCATGGATAATAATCTTTTGATATAATTGGCATAGCCTATGATTGATGGGTTGAAGATGATTATGAAGTTACTAACTAAAGGTGCCACATAATGCAAGTAACTGAGCCAAGGCTAGCTTAAATGAGACAGATTAAAATTAATAACACTTAGAAGAAATGGGTTCTTTGCACCAAAAAGGTAGGGAAAAGGGTATTTTGGTTGAGTAAATGGAAGATTGTATCAATCCCAAAATATGGAGGGAGCTAACATGTAGATAACTATGTCTATAACATTAAAATGTGCATTCCCAAGGAAATAAATAGAATGGGTTCACTTGTGCATACCCTAAAGAGCACTACTTCTCATTGGTGGGTAGTGCAATGGCCTAGCTTGCCAACATGGTAAGGTGTGAAGGTGGAAATATATACTAAGTTTGGAAAGAGTAATGATCACTTAGACATACCTGCTTACTCATGTGATTCTGACCCAATCATGCATGTACACTTGTGTGAATAAATATGGGTTATCTATGATAAGAACACACCCAGAAGCCTATGGATACATGCTTTATATAAGACTTTGAAAACATGGGCATGAGCATGGTACATTTTAAATGAAATACACCAAAAGATAAGAGACTAAGAGATACTTAAAGATAGGTTTGTGCACACCTTCTCCTTCTCTTCATAGAGCTTAGAGCTACTAAAGCCACTACAAGTCATTTATAGGGCAGTATTTAAGGACACTACCATCCTAAAAGAATGCCTTAGAGACATGTTCAGGGAGAAAGGACTGTTTTTCCTAGTTTTCTTTGAAGAAAATGTTCTCAATAGTTATTCCAATGAGGAAGATAACAAAACCTAGAAAGAGTGCAATAGGAAGGCTCTAATAGGAACAAAAAAGCTCATGTGCCATGTGGATGATAGCACCCTAGAGGACTAATATCTGATGAATCTTTGAATTGAAACAAAATGGGGGGATAAGGTAACTGGAAGACTCTCATCAAAATAGGAATGAACCCTATTGCATGGCCCTTAAAACCACTAAAGTGGATGTCAATGCAAAAGGCAAGCCTAGGATTACCACTATAGGTAGGCAGAAATGGTGTGAATCATACACCTCTTAAAAGAGTTTCAAGACTTATTCTCACATAATTATAAAGACATGAAGGTCACCCACCCTTCCTTAATAAAAATGAGCATCAAGTTTGTGGATGTTGTAAGGCCTATCAATAATCACCCATATAGAATGAACCCCAACCTGTGTGCTAAGGTGAAAATAAATATTTATGTAATGTTGGCCTCATGCATCATCTACCTTTGAGTCTAAATGGGTGAGATCGATGGTTATAATCATCAATAAGGATGGGTGTATATGGATATATGTCAACTATAGAATTTTGAATACCACCTATGTCACCAACCCATTCCCAACCCCATTCACTTATGAGGTATTGGATGACATTGTAGGTTACAAAATCTATACTTTCATCAATGGTTTCTTAGGCTACCATTAGGTGTAGATAAAGGAGGAAGATAAGCTTAAGACAACCTTTACAACTAAATGGGGTTGTTATGCTAATAATGTGATGCATTTTGGACTCAAAAATATTCTAGTTATATTCTCCAGAGTGGTGATCACTACTTTAAAATACTTCATCCATAAATTCTTCCAAGTCTATTTTGATGATTGGACTATATATGGCCTTTTAAAGGACCACTATGATGATATTTACCTCATGTTTGAGAGGTGTAGGTAGCTCTAGATATATTTAAACCTAAATAAGTTCATCTTTGAAACCCCCTTTAGAACACTACTTAGACACAACATCTACAAGGATGGTTTGCTTATTGACCCTACAAAGATAGCCATTATAATTTAGCTCTAGACTCCATTTAAGAAAGATGTTCATGCCTTTTTAGGCCATTATGGTTACTATAATAAGTTTATACGAAGCTATGAAAATATTGTAGTGCCTCTAGAGGAGCTCTTGTGAAAAAACGGCCCATTTTATTAGGGTGGGTTGCAAGAGGATGATTTTGAAATATTAAAGCTAAAATTGGCTAGCATGTTAATTCTATAATTTCCAAACTAGACTACTCCTTTCTATGTCCATGTCGATTCTTCAAGATCCATAATTGGCACCATATTGGTGCAACCAAGTGAAGGAAATATAGACCACCCCATCTCCTTCATAAGTTGGAAATTAACACAATAAAAATAGAATAATACCACTATCGAGCACAAGGCACTAGAAATACTCCATGCCTTATGGAAATTTATGCAATATCTATTAATGATCCCATTCATCTTTTTTATTGATCATGAAGTGGTCAAGTACCTTGAAAATAAGCCTATTTTACATAAGTGCATATGCAGATGGATATTTATATTCCAAGAGTTCTATTTCTCCATTGTTGTTAAACTTGGAAAGCAAAACTTGGCACCAGACCATTTATCCTACATAAATTCTAGTGATGTGGTGGTTTTGATTGAGGATGACATGCTAGATGTGAAACTATACAGATTTTAGAGCATCTTTGAAGACTTGGTAGAGATTGGTGCTTTCCTAACATCTAGGTTTACACCCTAGACCATGTTAAATAAGGAGAAGAAACAACTTGTTATTCACACCACCCCCTTCTATCTCATTGAGGGGGAGTTATACAACTAAGTAGAGATGAATTCCTATGTTAGTGTGTTTTGGAACATGAAAGGGACTCCATCTTGCAAGAAGTGCATGAAGGAATAATAGGAGGCCATTATGCTAGAGACATAAAGTATGCAAGATATTCCAGTCAGGCTTATGGTGGCCAAGCCTATTCTAAGATGCAAAGGAGTGCGACAAGGTATGTGACCTATGCCAATGCATTAAAAATCCCAACCACTAGGATGAGATGCTTCTCATCCCCATTATTTCTTAGGTGCCATTCATGAAATGGGCCATTGATTTTCTTGGACCAATAACTCTCATAACATGGTACATAAGTGCAAGGTATATTTTGGCAGTCATTAACTATCTCACTAAGTGGGATAAGGCCAAACTAATAAAAGAATACATAGCCATGATAGCTATGCACTTCATCTAAGAGAACATAATAAGCCAATATAGGTGTCAATGAATTTTGACTAGTAATAGGGTCACTCATTTCATGAATGAGATGGTGTGCATCCTCTTAACTGAATACATGGTGGTACACCATAAGACCACCCCATATTATCCATAGGCAAATAATATAGCTAAGGCATTCAATAAGAGCCTAGGAATGTTCCTAATAAATATATGTGATGTTAGTTTCAAGGATTGGGATGATCACATTTTAATAGTAGTATGGGTGTACTGCATGACATATACATGCCTAAACAAGGCTACAACATTTCAACTAGTGTTTGGCACTGAAGCAGTTCTCCCCATAGAATTTAAAGGTGTCATCCTTATACATTACATGGATTGGTCACTTAAATTACCAATAAAATCTAAGCATAATTTTGAAACACTTGGAACACTTGAATGAAAAACACACCCAAGCAAGATAGAGTTATCAAATCAAAAAGGTGTGCTAAAAGCTCCATCATGACAAACATATCAAATGCAAGGAGCTAAATAAAAGAGAATTAGTTCTTCTCTATGATTCCAAATATCTTAAGCACCCAAGAAAATTATAAATAAGGTGGATAGGCCCCTACATTATTCACCACATATTGGATATAGGCACATATAAGTTGGGAAAATTATCTAGTGAAATGCTCCTAGGGAATTTCAATGGAAATCGACTGAAGTCATACTAATAGTAGGATGGTTCTTGTACCATAATAACACTAAATTTTTAGTCACTAATTATTTTGATTTGACCTTAAAAAAATATAGTTTGGCATAATCTAAACCATTCTTTTTGTTTTGTTTTTATTCCTTGTGTAGTGTAAAGAGGAAATAAGTGGCACACAAAAGCCATAAGGACTTATTTACTAGCACTTAATGCATAATTCTAGCTGGGAAAATTGATCACTTTCACTTTCTAAACATGAGGCCAATACACCTAAGTTATGGGTGCATGAATCTAATCTATCTCTAGTGAATTCATTTGGCTTCTCATGCATAATTCTAACTAGGTAATTTGAGCACTTGTGATTTGTAAGTGCCTAAGGCTAGACATCTAAGTGGTGGGTGCATGAGACTCATCAAAATAAAAAAATAGGTATATAAAACCCCATGTGCAAGGTTCCAAATGAATATGCACAAGATCTATATCACAAGGTGAACATTGTAGGACTTTTAGAGGCCTAAGAATGAACTACTCTAGTGATTCTGTACATAATACTAGTCAGGTGAGTTGATCCCATTTCCTTTCTAAGCACCTAGGCATAGATGCCTAAGTTTTCAAGTGTAAAGGAGTCATCATACATTAAAGATTTGAGAATAAAATGATAAAGTACATAAGCACAATGGTAACATTTGTGTCAAATTTAGAAAGAGGTGCATCAATTTCTCATGTGCTAGAGACCAAAGAAGAAGGTGAAGATGCTCAACAAGGTTGGGTGCAAGAAAGAAATTGAAGATGCATAATCTGACCATGCATAAGAGGACCAAAAGAGAATATGAATTAATAAAGGGCCAGCATAAGGGATTTGTATGGGGTAGGACAATCCAAGTCAAAATGAATCATAAAACAAACTAAAATAGAGAAGCACACTTGAAATAGAATCATAACAAGAAGAGAAAGTGGAATTGAGGATATGTGAAGCACTACACCCAATTTCTCACAAGGAAGGTGAAGGTCATTCCAAGTGAACAAGTGTAGGAGAAGAATCATCTAAAATAGTTGGCATCTACCCAAATTTGAGTAGGAAGTGATCATTTAAGCTAAATGTCACTTCACCAAATTAACATTAGAGAGAATTCAAAGAAGTGGAAGAAGAGGCACAAAGATACACATTTAATGTATTGATGACAAAGGATTTTTATGTATTTCATAAACTTTTGCATTTTTCAAGAAATTTAAGCACTGCCATGCCATAAAACACATGCATTAATCATGGTAGATAAGGAAAGGGTATCAAATAAAAAGTGAAAGACTTTTTTAGATTACAAAGTTTATATTATCTTAAGACTTAGAGTGAACCTAACCAAAAACTAGAGAGCCAAGGTGTAAAAACCCTATACCAGTGAGAATTTGAGCACTTTCAGACACTAAGAGGGAATGAATTCATACTAGGAAGGATTTCATACATAGTAAGATTGATTTAGAGAAGTGTGGAGAGAGGATTCTATTTAAATTAGATATTTTGAGAAGTGAATTTATTCCTAAGCCAACATTAATAGCCATTAAAGCTTGAGAGTTGAATGAATAGTCATAGATCCCATGACTATAAAAACACCATCACCATTTGAGGCTTCAGTAAATTACACCTGTCACACTTCAACACTAGTAGGTTCAAGATGGTGAAGAAATGGAAGGGATAAAGCTTTGATCAGGAAAAATATGACTTGAAATGGGTGTGTATATTACCTAAAGTGGCCACTACAAAAATACTAGCATAATAAGTGGAAGTAGTAAGTGTGGTATAGGTGGATACCAAGACGTTCACAAAAATGTCCTAAAAAGTAATGTAGTTCCCTTTGGAGGTCATGATAGGGGAGGATTGCCATTATTTTGCATACACTTACTAGTTAAAATAATTTAACCACCTCACATCTAGTCATTTACAAGACCTCATGCAAGATTGGATGGTGGACACAAGGTGGAAGACAGTGCAAGGTGATACCCTATTTGAAATATTTATTTGATACAAATTGATAGCTTCCGTTACAACTCAACTATATGAGTTAACATAATTTGAGAAGTCAGAGGAGCTGGTATAATTATTACTCTCATGCATCTATGAGGACTACATTTACTTTGTAGGGAAGCACATAAAGATTTAAATACAATTGATAAAGAGAATAATCAAGCTTCTAGATATATGTAAATACATCTATTAAATCATGGATGATGATGAAGAGGTGGAGCATGTAGTATAGGTCCTAAATTATTTCAAAGGGGTTTTGTGTTCTGTTAGGTTGTGGAGCTAAAAGCTTCACTAGGATGCAAACAGGAGAAGTCACAGATCTTGCAGAGGTTACAGAGAGTTGCAGAATCAGTTGCAGGGAAACTGACATCAGTCTGATTAGTTGAAATCAGTCAGATAGTAGCGAAGAACCAATCAGTGTTGGTTACCAGTCAGCCGACATTAGTCATGGAAAAGCCGACATCGACAACTTGTACGTGAACATGCAGTTTGCATGTCGATTCCAGAGAGTCTATTTTTGGACTGTTAGTTTGCATGCTAGAGGCTAGTCATAGTCTTGAGTTGCATGTCTAATTATTGTAATTAAGATAGTCTAATTATTTTAAGCATGAGATCAATATATGGACTCATGGGATGTATTGTAAAGGTGTAGCTAGAGAGTAAGAGAGCAATAAGCTCCTTCTGAGAGAAGAGAGCAATGGTGTGTTCCTCCTAGTGCCATAGTACCAAGGTGGGTACTGGATTGGAGAATCAGTAGGGTTCTTCATATTTGTATGATCTTAGTCAGTAAGATAGCATGGCTTCTTTTGGAGATCTATAATGGTGAGTAAGGTCTAGTGATTTGCAGGTAGCAGCAGAGAGTAGGAGATCTACTTGGAGTATGGTTGTGTACATGATGTACTGGTAGCGTGTTACTAACTAGTTGGAGAGGTGAAAATCAATTCTATATTGGAGTTGATTGTTGGGACCAAGAGAGAGAGGGAAGAAGGTCTTGAGGTGTGGCAAGCCTTTGAGGTGGAGGAAGAAGTGGCATCTTCCTTATTGTATATTCTTCTGAGTGATTATTAATACAATTGTGTATTGTCTCTCAATTCCTGTGTTGTTTCATATTTTTAATTACTTATTGATTCTAGTTAAATTCCATGTCTAGTTGCTAATACAAGAAGTAATCATTTATGTGCTCTATTGGTGGAGCAAGATCCTGACAAGTGGTATCAAAGCTTTTGATTGGGTTGACTAATAGGTGGTTCAGATCTAGTAGTGTTTTTTATTACAGGTCACTCACAGGGGTTTCAAATTGAGTGGGAGTATAGCAATGGCAAAAGAAAGTAAGCTATGAATGGAGAAACTGAATAGCATGAATGGTCTGATTGATGGAAAGAAAGAGCAGGTAAAAGGAGATTATTGGTCGGTAGAAGATCAGTGTGTAGAAGCAGATGTTGTAGGGGTTGTTGCACAAGTTGCTCTGGATAAAGTAGAATCTTTGTTTATAGATTCTTTTGCCTCTTTCCATGCAGCCCGAAATAGAGCATCTTTTCATGGGTATGTCTTTGGAGACTTTGGAGAGATTTATTTATGGGTTGGAGAGCCTTGTCAGATTATTGATGAAGGGGAAGTGAATCTGAAATTGCAGATGGATGACACACAGTGGTTGAAGGAAGTCATGCAGGTACCAGTCTTGGAGATGAGTCTAATTTCTTTAGGAAATTTGGGTGATGGGAGATGCACTGTAACTCTCACAGTGGATGCACTTGAATTAGATGGTGGTAAGAAAGTAGGTATCCTTTATCTATCTACTTATATTACTGATTCACCTTCTGTTGCAGAGATGTGGCTTCATGGGCTTGGTCACATATGTAGGAGGGGAATGCAGGTTCTCAAGTGAAAGACAGATGTTTTTGACAAGCTAAAGAACTAGAAAGCCTTGGTGTTCATGGAGGAGATGACGGATAGAGATCAGGTGAGGGAACTAAATTATTATGAGCAGGGCTATGTTGATTTGAATAGGATTTTGATCCATGGAGAGCTCGCAGGTAAAAAGTTATCACTCACAGGTGAACACAGGTGCCAACATCAGTCAAACAATAACCAACATCGGCAGAAGGAAGACTGACGTTGGTCATGAAGGAATCGACATCGGCAAAAAGGATACCGATGTCGGTAGTTAGGGTTAATGCAGGGAATCAACATCGGTCAGGAGCAGACTGTGAGATGGCTGAGATAGGTCACTAGAACGGATATTGGGTAGATAACAAGCTATCAACAGGTCTTAAATGCTCATATCGAGGTCAAAAAGGGTAAGTGAACCTCATATTCATTGTTCACCTTCTTTATATTGCTTATTGATGGTCAAGAACTAGGAAGATGCAAAGAGGCAATGCAAGTAGAATCCAGATATAGTGGGAGCTTGGCATGGATGACGAGTGTGAGTCTTTGCAGAAGAACCAAACAGGTGTTCATTGGTAGAGTTATCAGCTGGAAGAAAGCACTGAGAGATGGAATGGATTCCCAAGTTAAAGAAGAGAGTGGATGGATACGTGAGATGGAAGGCCAAGGTATATGGTCTTGAGGAAGCTACAAGATAGTGGTACAGGTTTGACAGGTGGATGACTAAGCATGGCTTTAGTCAACATCAGTGTAACTATTGTGTTTATCTTACCAGGTGGATAATGATTGCAATAATATTCTGTTACTGTATGTGGGTGATTTTCTAGCAGGTTTGTACATACAGGGTTTTGCTGAGCTAAAGGTAAGGTTAGCTCAGAGGTGTGTCATGAAGAATTTAGAGCAAAAAAATTCTTTGGCATAAGAGTCATGGAGATTTTATCTCCAATGGGAGCTGATGTGAAGATGGTGTTGGTGGGGTTCATGATGTAGGATGTAGAATTAGAAAGCACACCAAGTGTTGGACAGTTCAAGCTGAGCTTAGAATAGGGTTTGAAATCACATGAGGTCTAGTGTAGACCTGTATTTTCCCAAGTAGTGGGGGTTGTCAAAAAGTATGGAGCCAATTCAGGGAAGGAGTATTGGAGGGCAATTCAGTGGATTCTTAGGTATCTGAGAGGGATCAGCAGCATGGATTCTTGTTATGCAAGGTCAAGGTCTTCACTACATGGATATGTAGGTTTGGATATGGCAGGTTACCTGAATGACAGGGGTAGCATCACAGGTTGAGTGGTGTTTGGTCTTCAGGATTGATCTTGAAGAGGAATACAAGCCAAGGAAAAATTTAGATGGTGTACAGGTATAGGTACAAGTGTAGTTGTTTATCTCCAAGTGGGAGACTGTTAGGTTGTGGAGCTAAAAGCTTCACCAGGATGCAAATAGGAGAAGTCACAGAGCTTGTGGAGGTTGCAGAGAGTTGCAAAATTAGTTGCAAGGAAACTGACATCAGTCTGATCAGCTGATGTTGCTCAGATAGTAATGAAGAACCCACTGGTGTCGGTTATCAGTTGGCTGACATTGGTCATGGAAAAGCTGACATCGATAACCTGTATGTGAACATGTAGTTTGCATGTCGATTCTAGAGAGTCTATTTTTGGACTGTTATTTTTCATGTTAGAGGCTAGTCATAGTCTTGAGTTGTGTGTCTAATTAGTGTAATTAAGATAGTCTAATTATTGTAAGCATGAGATCTATATGTGGACTCATGGGCTATATTGTAAAGGTGTAGCTAGACAGTAAGAGAGCAATAAGCTCCTTCTAAGAGAAGAGAGCAATGGTGTGTTCCTCCTAGTGCCATAGTGCCAAGGTGGGTACTGGATTAGAGAATCAGTAGGGTTCTTCATATTTGTATGATCTTAGTCAGTAGGATAGCATGGCTTCTTTTTTAGATCTACAATGGTGAGTAAGGTCTAGTGATTTACAAGTAGCAGCAGAGAGTAGGAGATCTACTTGGGGTATAGTTGTGTACTTGACGCACTGGCAGTGTGTTACTGACTAGTTGGAGAGGTGAACATCAATTCTGTATTAGAGTTGATTGTTGGGACCAAGAGAGAGAGGGAAGAAGGTCTTGAGGTGTGGCGAGCCTTTGAGGTGGAGGAAGAAGTGGCATCTTCCTTATTATATATTCTTCTGAGTGATTATTAATACAATTGTGTATTATCTCTCAATTCCTGTGTTGTTTCATATTTCTAGTTACTTATTGATTCTGGTTAAATTCTGTGTTTAGTTGCTAATACAATAAGTAATCATATATGTGCTCTATTGGTGGAGCAAGATCCTGACATATTCCCTATTAAGGAGTGTAAGGACCCTATTATGAGGGTGGTAGTGCACCTCATAAGATCTAAACTATGCGCTGGTGATCAATAGACCAATGTGACTAAGGCATACCTTTACATCAACTATGATGTGGCATAGGGCATGCAGTTCAGTATTTCCAAATTTATTGATGATGAATTTGTGAAGAATGCATAAGAGTGCCACAAGACAAAAAAGACATTCAGGTGGGGATCCATTCTCATTATCATAGAAGAGATTAAAATTATAGATAGGGATGAGGATAACCTCTAGGTCTTTCTAGAACATAATGAATCCTCATTGAAGAAGTAAAAAGACTTCATGATATCCTTCTCATTTGGTGCCAAATATAAGACTCATGTCATGGGATGGTGTGAGAGATACATAGAGGCATTCAGGCTAGATTGGTGCATCCCTTAGGGGCTCCCTCAGAGCATGTTTGGAATAAAAACCTTTATAATAATATAACACTATTATTTAATGCATTTGGTGTTAGTTAATGGTAACAAGTTAGGGTGGATAAATCTCCCCTATGCCTTCTCAGTAAGATACTTCAAGGATGCATTATGATGTATCCCTAATTTATAATAGTTAGACATTCCAATAAATAAATTGGATATGGAGAGGAGAATGATGAGGCACGAGTTCATTCACATAGATGGGAAGGCCACCAAGGATGAAAATGATGAGTCAAATTGCATTGACATTTATCCTCTCCAAGAGATGACCATAGATGGGCACATCCATAGGATCTATTATGAGATGAACCTAAATAAAAAGGGCCCAAGTGTAGAGCAAAGTTAATATCCCCTATTAGGATCAGTGATGAAGGGACCCCAGTTCTAATAGAGAATAATAATTCTCCTAATAAGAAGAAGGGGGAGACTTTGAAAGAGATAGAGGAGAGAAAAAGTCTCAAGATCACCTTAGAAGAGGAATCCTCTCCCTCAGTCCCCTCAAATAAGTGTGTACAACTCATGCCAAAGGCTTCCCTTAACATAATGGAAAAGAAGGGGAAGGTCCCTACTATGGCACCCAATACAATCTTATGTGACATACAGAAAATGAGAAAGGAAGGAGGAATAGATGAGGATTATAGTGAGGCAAAAGTGCATGAGGATCTCAAAGGTAGCACTATAGCCACACTTGGATAAGCAAGATTCTCAGGTGTAAAAAATGAAGAAGAGTTGAAGAAAAATTAAAATACATGGGCCTAAATTAGGATCACATTAATTTGGTGCTAGAGTTACACCACATGAGAGAGGCCATGAGGGCCAAAGGCATGTCTTAATCTGAAATTTATCAAGTAAAGTCTGAGGAGATATCGATCGAAGAGGAGAAGACCACAACAACCATCAAGAATAGGAAGGAAAAAATAAAAAGGGCCTAGAGGGATAAGGATAAGAAGGAGAAAGAGATATAAGAAAAGGTTATCACTAGTTCATAACCTAGAAAGGATAAAGTAACCAAAGAGGTACCTAGCACCCATATTATCTTGTTAGAGGAAACTACATAATAGGCATACCCAAGTTATAAAGGGTTTCCTAAAGATAAATAAGGCAATGATGGTACCTCAAAAGAATAAATGAATAATGTAGTAGAGACCTTGTTGGGCAAGAGGAAAGTAAAGTTCATGCTAAGGAGGTTCATGTTGAAGAACCATAACAAGAATAATCAAGTAAGGGGGAAAAGTTTGAGGGAGAACTCCTCTAGAAATAAGATGGTGAAACTAGCATCGAGGAAAAAGAAGAGGTAGACCAAGGGGATAAGTATGATGAATAACCCCTAGTAGAGAAAGAAGAAGAAAGAATAAAGCACTAGATAAATCACCATTACTGATAGAGAAGATATGGAGTTAGCTAAGGAGAGGAGTATGAGTCAACCTACAAGGAAAATATTTAGAGGGATTTTACTGAAGATGATGACTTATACATGTTGGATTACATGCACCCCAAAATGACACAACCATAATATGCCATCACGTTTCTTGGGATCTCAATTACTACATGGATGATCCTCAGTTTAAGGTATCGAATAAATTGATCTAAAATAATAAGAAACCAAAAGAGGGGCATGACTACCAACATGTAAATCTAAGGGAAATGAAAACCCCATAGTGTTGGTTAATGCCCTCCTTAACATGAACTCAGTAGTAGCATGCAATAAAATCATCAATGGTGTTCATGCCAATAAGTGGAAATAGATAGCATAAGAGGTAGAGGAAGAAATGAAATCAATGAAGCTCTAACTCTGGTAGCTCATTGAGAATATCGAAGAAGTAGATTCATCCCTTTTAGATGTTGTTGATACTTCAAAAATGAAAGAGGTTGATAAATTTTGTGCCTTGGTAGAAAAAATTCTCCCCCAAATAAATTTAGTGATAGAGGAACAAGAAGACCCCTATGAATCCATTAGAAGAGAACTAAATGAAAAGCTCAATATGGTAGAGGACCTCTTTTTCAAACTAGAATAGGGTATAGAAGAAGTGGATGCAATATTTTGTAACTTTTCCACTCATAGTCATCGATGCATGCCTTCAAAAGGAAAAAGAGGAAAAGGATTATTTAATGAAGTGTGCTTTCACTATGAGTAGGACCGAGTGTGTACAAGTTATGGCTTAGGTTAACACCTTAATCACCCAAATAAAATCCCAAGAGAAAGACCTGAAAGTACTCTTATATGCCTTTTAGATAGAGGCAAGTGAGTAAGGGGACATGTTATATGGTGGGGTGAGAAGGGTTAAGGAAAGGCTAGAAGCATTTCTAAAAGAGATGAAAAGCATGTACATGTCTATGCTCGAGGATACATTGACAAAAGTAGATGACACTATTTAAGAAATCAAGCTTGCCATTTAGGGACTCAAAAAATTCAAGGTGGAGCTAAAGCAAGGTGAACCTAAATTTTGTATAGTAAAGGTGCTTAAATACTAGTTCAAGGGAAGACTAGTAATTTTGTATGGGGTAATGTTGGGCCCCTTTTTTTGTTACCTAGTGGGTTTTACCAACTCAACACATCTTACTTTTGGTGTCAGTTGGAAGAATCTTCTATGATCTTATGCCAACTAGTAGGTAGTTGCTTAGCACCTAGGTTTTAAGTGGCATCCCTTTGAGTAATACACATGGTGACTGGAGAGCATTTGTGTTAGAGTACTGGAGATGGCATAATAATGAATCCCATCAATAGCTCTACACCTAGTGTGCACCTATCTGACCTAGCTCAAAGATGTTCCCCTACTTATAAAAATAATCTTGAACCTAAAGAAGAGGGAGAGATGGATTAAATTACTGAAGCTCTATAAAAATTGAGAATGCCAGTACTATAGTTTAAGTTAGTATGGATACTGAGAATAATATGCATATAACACCCAAGCTCGTTTGTGATCCACTGGGCATGAGTAAGTAGGAAATGAGTTGATGCTCTATTTATGTTATGAACTATACTCTGTTGATGAACTTTGATTTTTTTAAAATGGCATTACATATTTACTTAGTTGTTGATCTAATTCATATAGTTTATAACTGTTATATGATTATGACTTAAATTTTGTATGAATAATAGCATAATCTTTATTTCTAACTATTTTTTGACATAAAGGTCTACTCTAGGTTGCTAATGGTGTTGTTGTGATATATAGTTACTTTGGTATACTTGTAAAATTGACTAAGTGTTGAAAATGGCATGCATCAAATCCATCATAACCATGCCTAGAATGCTAACTTGAATAATGAGAACTTGAGCATAAGCCATCCCCTTAATTCAATAGAGCACTTGAATGACACTTAACTTACCATCTCTATATATTATGCCATTAAAATCTATAACTAATTAGACATGAACTTGTGCCAAAAGATGTGCCCTTGAATAGGCTTGCACCTCTTGATCTTATCTATAATGGCATGCACTTATAGAACACCTAAGCCTATTTCATAAATGACTAAGTCCATTTGAGACTAAGGTTGTGCCATGTTTTAGCTAGCCCAATGGAGGCCCTAGTCCCTCACTACTATGCTTTATGTGATTACAAAAGGCTTTCACCTTGTGTGAAATTGATTCCAATGTAGTAGTGTATAATTTTTGTGCACCAAAAATTTTTACTCTTCGTGCACCTAGCTATATCAAGTACAAAACTAACTTGGATTTATTTCTCCATGCATGACTAAACACATGAGATAAATAAAGAAACATTTCTACAACACACTTACTCTTGAGATTACACTTGATGCCAAGGCCATAGGTGTTTTCCAAGTAAATTTTGAATATGACCACCATTTTAATAAAATTATTGATCTTGATGTAGATTTGGAGTATTATGGTTGTCTTCCCACTTTGCCTAGCGATGAAGCCATTCTTAAATTACTCCATGCCTGAGAACCTCAACTCCCTCAAAAACATCATGAACTTGGGAATTTAAAGAAAAAAACCCCTTATTTTAATAAATTCATAACTAGAATTGATCCTAAAACAAATCCCATTTCCTCTTTAGCTAATGCACTATATCATTTTTAAGATGGAAATATTATGCTTATCAAGGAAACTACATGAATTGAATATGGAACCCCATCATGTTCCCAACTAATCATAGTCTCTAGTGAAATTACACAAACTAAACATGATAACTTTAGTTTATTGTTTAATAAATATCATGAGACTTTATATTGGTATGATGAGGACATGCTTAGAATTTATCCTATCATTATGGTGCACAATATCATCACCTATCCTGATGTCAAACCCATGTGACAAAAACAACAAAAAATTCTACCCAATGTTTCAATTTATATTGGAAGGAAATCATTAAACTTATTTATACCTATTTTATCAAGCTTATGGAATATTCAAAATGGGTCTCAAAAATTATCCCTATTCATAAAAAATTCACCATGGTCATTTAAATCTGCATCAACTTTTGTAACCTCGATCTTGTTTGTCCCAAAGGTAACTTTCATTTACCTTCCATAGATGTCATCATCTATTCCATTACTATCTATGAAATGTTGTCCCTTATGGATGGTTTTTTGGGTTATAACCAAATTCACATTGCCCTTAAATATCAACATAATACAACATTCACCATGGAATGGTGCACCTATTGTTATGTTAAAATACTCTTCCGTCTCAAAAATGCTAGAGTTACTTATCAGTGGGATATGGCCCACATTTTCCATGACCTCATCCATAAGATTATGGAAACCTATGTGGATGACCTCATTACCAAATATAAAATCTACAAAACTCATTTTTAATATCTTTCTATCATCTTTGATCATCTCATCAAATATAAAGTTAGATGAATCCCCTATAAATGTGTCTTTGCTATACATCTAGAAAATTTCTAGGTTTTTTAGTCTATTTTCATGGAATTGATATCGATCCCACTAAGATAAATATTATTTTCAACATGCCTATCCCTTATTCCATTATATATATTTTAACTTACCTTGGAAATCTTTGGGAAATAAGATGATTTGTCCTCAAAATTGCTTATTGCACCTATTCTATTAACTCTCTTATAAATAAAGGAAATGTTATCGAATGGACAGATCCTTATCAAAAACAATTTGATAATATGAAATAATCTTTGCTTTATCCACCAAATATTCACTCACATTATAATGAACATCTTTTTTTTGGAAGTAAAATGACTAAGATGGGGGATAAACTAGTCTTTAAAACATTCATTCAATTCCACTTAACATTCATGAGCCATTCATATAAACATATAGATTAGTCAAAGCACAAACAACCATACATATAAATATGAAATAAAATAAAACATCATATATGTTGGAAAACATCAAGGGAAATAAAACCCACTAATCTCTATAAACTTAGTACAATCCTACAAGGAAAAAACCAAAATTAGTTAATCACCAATTTCACATAGAGCACTAACCCCAACTAGCCAAGCACACACTTGATTAGGCTTTAGAAAGCACCCATTTGGAAGGAAGAACCAACCCCCTAGATGAATCAGCACCAACTCATCCACCTAATTACTTTTATCAAATTTATAACACTTTTTTTCTCACATAATAGATGATGATCACCTTATTTATCTCTTTACACTCTTTAACCCCAAACTGCCTTCTAAGCTTTCATTCAACTATGTCTATTCAAGACTAGTTAGGTCATATGACCTTGAATTTCATACACATATATCCTATTATATATTCATGATAATCCATATACTCTCTTTTAATGGTAAATAATACCTTATTCCACTCAAGGATTTTCTATCTTATTTTCTCTTTAATCCAATCCACTAACTCGCTAATTAGTCCTAAAAAGCATTATTCTTATATAAGCCTCTTGATCATATACTTATTGGTAATACACACACACCTTCCCACTTATAATATCCCAAAAATAGGCCCTAGGAAAATTTACAAGTAATAATCAATCATTACATTAGGTCAGGCATAACTCAAACAGAACAAATCCTTCTTTAGGGAAACCTAATTCCATTAGGCCTACTTTAGAACATGTTAAATCATGACCCCTTTGAAAAAATTTCACATTTATACATATCACATAATTTCCATAAAATAATAAAATAATCATTATACAATATCCTTATATGACCATGACACCTTTTAGTTCTAACCATCCCTTGAAACACTCCATTAGTAGTGTTCATATTAGGATATTAAACACACAAAAATGTTTATCTTAAATAGCTAAAGATAACACATCATTTAGCAAAAAAAAATGAAAATAAATAACTTAAATAGAATATAAATTACCTCAGGGTAATCAAAATATTTTTTAAACACTTAAAATCATTTCAAAAAGGATTAAACTCATCTCTTTAGTATGCTCACTTAGAACTGCCAGAAATATTAAAAACTAGTCATGAAACTACTTAACATCCAACACCTAAAATGACACTTTAAATGATTATAAATACATTAAAAATATTATATAAAATATTTATAACAACATAAATCACAAAAACCATAAGCTATAATATCAAACATTGGTCTTGTAGACCAATCTCCTGACCTTATCTCACACAATCTTGCTTGAACCAAACAAGCCATTTTGGATTCAACTTTTCAACATATTACACTAACTTCCAAGATTTCAAAAAACATTAAAAAGACTATAAATTCACAAAAAATAACACCATTCACTACATTTAATCACTCTTTCATTAAATTATACTCAAATCCAACTTTTCATCGATGTCACTTGCTTACTAAAAATTGCCAAGACTATCAAAAACATAGTCATGAAAAATGGACCTTATAACACCTATATATGGATTTAAAAGACTTCAAATTAATTAAAATTATCCTATGACATCTATATACCATATTTAAATATAAAAATCATATGGTCTAGTGGCAACAATTGGTCTTATAGACCAATTTATTGACCTCAATACACATAGACCTCACTAAGCTAGACATGCCATTTTGGATTCATATTTTTCACCAATTACATAATATTTAAAACTCATAAAATACATGTAAATTAATTATAAGACATTAAAAATAAATCCATGAACTTGAATCCATAAATCTACCCTAAAAACACACTTAGAACCAACTTCTCATTACTACCTAGGTTTTGTACAATTTGCTCTATTAGGCATGTTAGCGACTGGCTTACTTGGATAACCAAAATGAAAAATTTAAGTAATAAAACCAATATATAAACCACCATGGAAATAAAATACAATAATCTACCATATCCATCCAATAATTTATAAACTTTGTCCAATAAAACCTCTGACAACTACAATAGCTTCTTTAAAAATAAGCCTATATCTTCGCATTTTCTCTATCATCTCTCTAAACACCACCACCTAGAGGTACCTATAAGATTTTAATACAATATCCAAACACTTAACTAGGTATAAAAATCCATTATGTGTACTTTTGATCAACATCTTTAACATCAGATCCTTATTAGGGTTCTAAGAGGGTTTAAACCAATTTTCACTCTTAACAATCATTTATAAAGCATAACCCATGAATAAAAAAAATAATACTTAAAATATTTATATATGACCCTTACCCATCTACCATTAACTTATTAATTTTACATGAAAAGGTTTGATGAGTTGATGAATAAAAGAAAATCATTCTCGAGTTGACAACCCTTCATTTGAGCACTTGAGAGACCTCTAAACAACTTTTCATGTCTTTCCTTCACACTATGACCTCAAACTACATGAAAAAACTTGTAACAACATAACTCACATCTTAAAATTATTACACAATCTCAAAAACCTTGAAACTTGATCATGACCCTTCATTATTCCACACTCTCTCTTTCTTTACTCTCTAGACCATGACTTGCAAACCACATTAGGCCTTAAAACTAACCTTCATGCCTCTTTCCATGCACTATCCACATCACTCACATAATAAATCAATCTAATACAACCACTCATGCCTATTTTCACTCATCTAACCAAGCCACCATGCTCATACCTTCTCACAAGGTCTCTTCATACCTCATTAGGCTAGGTAGGGTTTAAGAGAGGTCTAGATGTAGACCTATACTGAGGGTCCTACCCATGTAGGATCATTTTTAAACACATGATTTTATTCATACCTCATACTCATGTTTATACAACCTTCAAAATCTCTCACATGCCTGAGATAACTCACCTCATTATGTCATAGGCTCAAGATTCCAATGCACTTGACACTGTGACCTATTCCTTCCATGTCATGACCTCAACAAAAAAAAAACCAAGAAGTCATAATACACTTTGTCCTATACCTTCATGTAACTAAAATACATTAGTTTCCTTAAAATTCATTCTTGCCTTCAAATGCATCTTGTCACATGGCTTACCCTAAAACTCTTCATACACTATTATTCCTATGAAGACATTAGTTGTCTTAAAATATATTACTTGACCTGTAACTTCAATGATCAGATCACTTCACCATGATACCTACACATACCTTCTCACAAGGTCTATACTAGGCTTCACAAGACACCTTGTCTATGATATAAAACGTATTTACCTCATTTATATCACTCAAACTGACATAAGAACACTCATAACAAACTCATATCATTACTCTCATATATACACATTACTCCAAGTTTCTTCACATAAATCACTACCAACTAACCTTTCCACTACCAATTGACCTTGTTCTCAACAACACTCTTGCAGACCTACTTGTCATCATACCTTCACAAAAACCTTCAATGACAATAATGGCAACTACATGCTGACCTGAACCTTGATATCAACCTTGACATCAAATAATAGAGAAGACATAGCTCAATAAACTTACCTTTTCACATCAAGATCACAAGCTCATACCTAAAATACCACTCACCATGCATCTTCATAAGATGCACCTTGACATCAATGACATCAACCTTGACATTAATGAAAACACTTCTGAAAAAAATCCCTCTTTGTAATTTATGGAAAACACAATACAACCTAATCATTCTCGTCTCCCCCTTTGACATTAATGACAAAGTGTCTTCCATAAACTACCACATCTAGAATCACACCTTCTTATAATAAAAACTAAACACATAAAATAAGAAACATTATAAGAACATGCACCCCTTTACTCCATGCATACTTCCTTCAAATGATCTTAGATCATAAGACCACACACCTTGTCCTTTACATGACTGATATGACTCAAACCTTTGATCACACACTAAGACACCATATTCTTGACATCAACTAAATAATTAGGGACTCCCCCTTTATCTTCATAGTTTGATCTCACCATATGAGTCATTAGGACTCTCATACCATCCTCATCTTCCTTCAAAAATATTGATACCAAAACTAAATCTCTCATAAAAATTGACTACATTTTGACCTCAAAATCTTGTTGTTAAACTTAGATCTCTAACCATGCTACCTATTAACTTCAAACCTTAGAGATACCAAGCTTCCTAAACTCTTAGACTTACAACATAGATAACCTAGAATCTTCTCAAGATAAATCCTTCTTTAATTTTAACCTCATGCTTATTTAGATATATGAGTGTCTCCATGAAGCTTAATAGAGTCTCCCCTTTTCATAGGGCACTAAAATATCATGAATTTAGGAGATTCTCAGATCTCCAATCCACTCTTCTCATCCATCTTGAAATCATGAGACAGATATTCCCTCTTTAGAATCCACTTAGGTTTGACTGAAGCATTTGACTCATCCACCTTGTCATCCTTTTTTTTATCTTTAAATAACTTATCAATATATGCAGATAACACATGTTCTTGACATTTATTCACATTTGATCATTTCTCTACCTTATTAAATAGTCCATTTTGACTAGCAGATTGATCATGACTCACCTTGACTATCTTTGGTTTATATACAAATGTTTTACCTTTCTCATACACTCTAGGAGATCCATATGCCTTGTTATGTTTGGAGGTTCTTCTAACTCTATTAGGACATAATCTTGTAATGTTTCCCATATTATGACAACTATAGAAAATAGCATTAATATTCTTATCTCTTAATTGATCACTCCTCTCATGGTCCCATGACAACTCATCCTTTGAGACCATTATACAATCACTTACTCTATGACCAAAGATATTATAATCAAAACAACAACCATTGAAATAATTGTAATACCTCATTGCATTGGGTTGCCCAATTATTTTATTCATGTTGAATTTCATGTTGGTTCTCTTAACTTGTTATAGCTTCTTGCACTATTTTTCAAACTTGATCATCTTTTCTATTAGTTGATCATGCTCAACCTTCAAATAATCTAGCTTTATCTTCAATTGATCATACTCAATTTATTTTAATCTAAACTTTGTACTAATACCTTATAGCTAATTCCTGAGATCATTGATGATCTTCTCATCCCTTTTGGCTTCTTTGACCAAGTCACTCTTCAAAGTAAATATCTATTCCTTAAGACCCTTGACCATAGACCTAAACTCATTTGTCATCTTATTTTGGTGCTTCAAATAATCTAAGGAACTTATAAT
Source organism: Torreya grandis (assembly GCA_037957365.1). Classification (NCBI taxonomy): domain Eukaryota; kingdom Viridiplantae; phylum Streptophyta; class Pinopsida; order Cupressales; family Taxaceae; genus Torreya; species Torreya grandis. The sequence continues at coordinate 2,269,474 of JARHVA010002926.1, forward strand.
CTCATCTTCAAGATCTACTTCAACTTTTCCTTCACTATCATAATAGACTTCTTCATCATACACATCTTCTTTGTTGGAGAAACTTTCTTATTTAGCCAAGAATTGAACTCTATTGCCAACTTGATCAAAAAATTCATTATCATCATCATAAACATTATTATCACCTACCTTATATGACTTTTTCAACTTCTCTCTTACATGATTATCTTGTGAAATGAATAGATCTTCATTTCTATCATGATAAGCATTGTCATGATCATGATCCATGATTGCACTTCTAGGATCTCCTTTAATATGTTAGGCCTACTTCAAAAGACCATGATTTGAGACCAATATTTGGAAGCAAAATGACTAATATTGGGGGTGAATTGGTCTTTAAAACATTAATTTCATTCCACTTAACATTTAGGAACCATTCATGCAAACATATAGATCAATCAAAGCATAAGAAACCATACATATGAACATGAAATAAAATAACACATCAAATATGTTGGAAACCATTAAGGGGAAGAAAACCCACTGACCTATAAAAATGGACTACATTCTTATAATGTAAAAACCAAATTTAGTGAAGCACCAACTCTACATGGATCACCATCCCCAACTAGCCAAGCACCCACATGCAAGGAAGAACCAACCCCCTAGATGAATCAATACCAAATCACCCACCTAATTGCTTTGATCACCTTCATAACACCTTTTTTCTCATACAATATATAATGATCACACTATTTATCTCTTCACACTATTTAAGCCTCTTAAACTACCTTCTAAGCTTCTTTGCTCAACTAGGTCTCTTCAAGATAGATTAGGTTATATGAACTTGAATTTCATACACATAACTCCTATTATATATCCATTATAGTCCCTCTACTCTCTTTTTATGGTGTATAATACCTTTTTCCACACAAGGATATTCTATCTCATTTTATCTTAAATCCACTCCACTAAGTCACTAATTAGGCCTAAAAAGCCTTATTCTTATATAAGCCTCTTTATCATATACATGTTGGTCATCCAAACACACTTTCCCACTTAGATTAGCCACATAATAGGCCTTAGGACATGTTAAAATAAAGAATAAATCATTAAATTATGTCATACTTAACTCAAATAGACCAAATCCTTCTTTAGGTCTCATGGAGACCTAATTCCATTAGGCCTACTCTAGAACATGTTAAACTATTAACTCTTGGAATAATATACACCTCTATACATAACAAAACCTTCTCATACAATAATAAAATAAGACTTGTCCAAAATTATTAGAGTACCATGACACCTTTTAGGTCTAACCATCCCTTGAAACACTCCATTAGCACTGTTCACATTAGGCCTTTGAACACATAGAAAAGTCTATCTTCAACAACTAAAGATAACACATCATTTAGCCACACAACCATGATAATAAATCACTTAAACAAAATAATACATTACCTTAGGGTCATTACCATATGCTTTAAACACTTCAACTTAGGTCAAAAAGGATTAAACTACATCTCTTTAGCTATGCTCACTTAGAACTACTATAACTGTAAAGAACTAGTCATGAAACTACTTGACATATAAAACCATAATCTCTAATAGTAAACATTGGTCTTGTAGACCAATCTCCTGACCTTATCTCACATAGTCTTGCTTAAACCAGATAAGCAATTTTGGCTTAAATGTTTTAAGCTCTTATACAAACTTCCAAGATTTTCAAAAACATTGAAAAATACTTTAAAGTCACAAAAACCAACACCATATACTAAATGTCATCATCTCTTTCATAAAATTACACTCAAATCCAAATTTTCATCACTACCACTTCTTTCTTACGTAGAACTACTAAGACTATCAAAAAACATAGTCATGAAAAATTATCCTTATGAACACATTTATAGGGACTTTAAAATACTTATAATGCATTAATATGATCTTATGACATATCAATACCATATTAAAATATAAACATCATATGGTCTAGTAGCAACTATTAGTGTTATGACAATTTTTTGACACTCACTACACACAAACCTCACTAAGCCAAACAAGCAATTTTTGGATTAATAATTTTCACCACTTACACTATCTTTAAAACTCCTCCAAGATGTGGACATGACTTTATAGTCATGAAAAACAAATCCATGTAGTTGAATCCATCAATCTACCCTTAAAACACACTTAAAACCAACTTCTCATTACTACCTAGGTTTTGTACAATTTGCTCTATTAGGCCAGTTAGCGATTGGCCTACGTAGATCAATAAAATGAGAAAATTAAATACTATAATCAATACATAAACCATCATGGAAATATAATATAAGTCTATATTTTATTTATCTAATCATTTTTGAACTTTTAGCAATACAACTTATGATAGCTATAGAAGCTTCTTTAGAAATAAGCCTATATCTTAACATTTTCTCTCTCATCTCTCTTAAACACCACCACCTAGAGGTACTTGGGAGAGTCCAATACAAGATCCAAATACTTACCTAGGCATAATAATCCATTCTAGGCACATTTTATCAACATCTTCAACATTAGGTTCTTATTAGGGTTTTAAGAGGGTTTAAACCAATTTTCACTCTTAAAATTATTCATAAAGCATAGCCCCTCAATCAAAAAACTAATAACTAAAATTTTGAGATAGGACCCTTCCCCATCTACCATGACTATTATTATGTTCCCATGAAAAGGTTTAATGATCTGATGAACATAATAAAATCCTTTTCAGGTTGAGAACCCTTCATTTTGAGCACTTGAGAGACCTCCAAATAACTTTTCATTCCTTTTTCTTCACACTATGACCTTAAACTACATGAAAAAACTTTAAACAACATACCTCACAATCTTAAAATTCTTACATGATCTCAAACACATTTAAAATCTCTCTCTCTCCTCTCTCATCTCTCTTCCTCTCTCTCTCTCTCTCTCTCTCTCTCCTCTCCTCTCTCTCTCTCCTCTCTCTCTCTCTCTCTCTCTCTTATCTCTCTCTCTCTCTCTCTCTCTCTCTCTCTCTCTCTCTCTCTCTCTCTCTCTCTCTCTTCTCTCTCTCTCTCTCTCTCTCTTCTCTCTCTCTCTCTCTCTCTCTCTCCTCTCTCTCTCTCTCTCTCTCTCTCTCTGCTCTTTAGACCTTGACCTAAAACACCACATCAAGCCTTAAAATTGACCTTCATGCCTCTTTTCATGCACTCCTAACCTCACTAAAATAATCAATAAACCTCTTAAAACCAATCATTACTATGCTCACTCATCTCACCAAGCCACCATGCTTATACCATCTCACAAGCTTTCTTCATGCCTCATTAAGCTAGGCATGGTTTAAGAGAGGTCTATATGTAAACCTAGACTAAATTTTCTTACCACTATATGATCACTTTTAAACACTTATGAGTGTATCCATACCTCATACTCATGCTCATATAACCTTCATAATCTCTCACATGCCTGAAATCACTCACCTCATTATGTCACCATCTCATACCTTCACCATGTTATGACTACGCTCAAGCTTCCAATGTAATTAACACCTTGACCTATTCCTTCCATGTCATGACCTCAATAAAACAACAAAAAATTAGTCATAAGAAACTTTGACCTATATCTCCATGCAACCAGAATACATTAGTTGCCTTTAAATCCTTTCTTGCTTTCAAAATCTCTTTTGCTTTCAAATTCTCTCTTGCCTTCAAATTTTCTCTTGCCTTCAAAATGTATCCTATCACATGGCTTGCCCTAAAAATATTCATACACTATGATTCCCATTTAGACATTAGTTTTCTTTAAATATCTTCCATG
>JARHVA010002927.1:0-52500 GCA_037957365.1 Torreya grandis
AATACATTAGTGACAAGAATCAATTCCCCGGTGTCAAGTGATGAGGCAACCATGGAGAGGGCAGAAATGCAAGTAAACCAATGAAGGGGCAATATCTTTCTCGGGTCCCAGCAAGTTGCTAAATGCCCAGAGCTTCCCAACGCTCCCACACCTTGATAATGGCCAAAACACCAAATTTTTGGCAAACAAGCAAACAGTAAATCAATTGACACTTTCGTTTCCTGGATACACAGGATATCCGGAGTATGATCCAACACCAATCTTCGAACAGCCTTTTGTCTGGGGCAGCTGTTCAAACCCCTCACATTCCAAGATAAGACAATCATTGGGGAACATGGGGGAAATGTTCATCTAAGGTTTTAACAACCCCCTGATTCCACCAGTAGATCACCAGTAAGCTTGATCTTTTCTAAATCCTTTCTTCACCCCGCCTTAGAGAGAGTAGAGGAGTTAGCTTTCTTAAAAGGCCTCTGTGCCAAGCCAAGCGTAGAAGGAGTACCCTTGTCCTTCCTACCAGCATCAACTTCCTTGACAAGGTCAGCCCATTTCATTTCCTTATCAAGGTTTACAGTCTCTGTCTCAATTGCACCTTCAGTCGGCCCCAACGAGTGCTCTAGAGACGGCAATGTCATCATATCCTGATCCACAATAGGCATAGAAACTTGCTGGTCCGTTTCAAGAGCTTCTCCCTATTCTTCATCCGGAAAGCCATCCTCAATGGCCATACTGTCTAGTGCCTCAAACCTGTTGAATCCCATGTCCACTTGTCTATCTATATTTTTGCGCTTCTGACCACCACCTCTCATACGTCTCCTCACTGTTGTGAACCCCTCTGAATCTGTACCAGCATGATCAGTAGAGCTTTGCGCAAATCTATCATTGCCAGCTGGATATTTCCCTTTGACAGCTCTATCAGATAGCATTTTCTCATGAACCGAGTTAATCTGTCTACCTGTTCCTTTTCTAGTGGCTGCATTCTTTGGTGTGGAAGAGTCATGATTAATCCCACTATCTTTGGCTGCTTGTGGACACTGTCTATGCAGATGGCCATATGTATGACAAATTCGGCATCTAAAAGGGATAGCCTCATAATCAATCTACTGGATCCAGGACGAGGAGGCCATACATATCTCCATGGAATCTGGCAAAGGATTATTTAAATCAATGTCAACACACACACGGGCGTAAGAAATTACCTTTTTGTCCAACGATTGATGGGCAATAGCTGTCGGTGTTCCAAGCGTGGCCGCAATCTGCCTGAGAATATCCTCCCTCCAAAACTCCAAAGGGAGCCGTGGAAAACGGACCCAGACCGGCACACAAGCAGGTAATTCATCAGCTGAGTTAAAACCCGAATGCCAGGGTTTAAGAAAAAGCCCCACACGGTCATAGAAGTAAGGGCCCCCCTCAAAGACATTGTTCCGGTCTACAACTGAGGAGAAATTGACTAAAAAATAGCTGTTTCCAGCTAACATAATATCGAAGTCTCCTTCAATATGCCAAGACCTGCGAATCCAGGCATCTAAGGCAGCCAATGAAATTCTTATACCCAGGAATTTACAAATAAGAGTGTGGGTAGAAAGGTACTCAACATCATCTTTCACAGCTTCAGGGGATATGACCACCACTGGTCTGTCCTGACTTCTCAAAAGACATCCATTAACCTTACTGAGCTTTGAACGCTCAAGAATATGGGACGGTTCTAAGTTGCAAGAGTACGCCCCAGGTAGAGATCCTTCCTTCCTGGGGCCAGTCGGCGGCCTGTTCACTCCTACGCCACTCCCAGCCTGCGCTCCTGCCATCGCTTCCAATTCGTAAGGCCTCTATTGTTAATTTAGTTCATATATATATATAATCAAAATTAATTAATTTTTTTAATAATTAATTAAAAAGTATGGTTATTAGTCATGCAAAATCTCACATGTGAAGCTTGCAATGCTTTCGACACTTTTGACACCATTGACTTATCATATTTTTTTATCAAATATGGTCATGTAACCAATCGATATTTAGGTTTTTACATCTTATAGACACATATAGATGGTATTTTATTTTGATTTAAAACCTCCTACTATTGATTTTACAATAATTTATTCAAATAGTGTAATTTGTGACACTATTTATGATACTTGTGACATTTGTAACTTTTACCTTTGTTGAAATTATTTGTGTTTTTTTACAATAAACTAAAGTGTCTAGTGTTGTTTACACACTAGAATATATGTATTTATTACAAAATCTAGTATAAATCACATTAAATATATATATATATATATATATATATATATATATATATATATATATATATATATATATATATATATATATATATATATATATATATATATATATATATATATATATATATATATATTTCGGTTTAGTATAAAATGTGAACTTGTACTGTCAACTTTAAAATGAAGGAAAAATATTCATGACTCAAATTATAATATGAAATTATTCCTAATAATATATTTAATTTTTGGTTAACTTATTATCAAATTATTAGTGAATTTATTGTATGTGCATCACATAACCTACTTGTTAAATTTAACATGTTTGATTGCAATCTTACGTATATTTCTATTGAAGGTTGTGTTAATGCTTGATCCAAAAATTGTGTGCAATAAAGATAAACCCTATTTACAAATATCTTGTTGGTATTTTTATTTATCTAAACATTATTAAGATATATATTTAATAATATGTGGGTGTTGCTTCTAGATTCATGCAATATATTGACTTGGATCATTAGAAATTAGCATAGTGAATACTTCGGTATATAAAATAAACTATAAACTTAGGTTTATATATATATATATATATATATATATATATATATATATATATATATATATATATATATTGATTATATTAAATTATTTGGTTATTATGATGCTAACCCTATGATTATGAGTCTACTTTTAGATATATGTTAATGCTTGGTTTAGGTGCTGTCACTTGGATCACTTCAAGTGGAAGTTTCTAAAGAAGCCTTGTAGCTATGAAGGATGATAGAATAACATCATGTGGAAGTTCCTCATTATACCAACCTTATTAGTCATAGTTAAAATTTTATAAATTTTGTAAAAAATACAATACAATACCAATAAATTAAATTCTATGGAAGTTCATTCAATCATGGACTTATCAAATTTGCTATTGAGGGGGAGTGTGCATGACAATGTCACTTATTAATAGTCATGTGAGTCATATGTTTCCTTATATTTATATATACTTCTTCTTATTTTAAAGAATTTTAATATATCACTTTATGTGATTTTAGTGAACTTTATATGGAGGTATACATTGTACCCAACACATAGTATCATGGAGGTGTTTTTGTTATAAAAGACTCTAATATGTTTAGTTGATTATTCATAAGAAATTATGGAATGCATTCTCACTATGGGATGTAGTCTCACAATAATGATAACCTAAACTCACTTTAATTAGTTGAGGATAACATAGTGTAATTCCTTTATATGTGCCTATGGGGACACAATGCAAAACCTTTAGATGTCTATGGATGTATAATGTAATTCCTTTAAAGGTGACTATGTAATTGTTGTTACATAGTGTAATACATTTGGGTATCTATAATTATATAGTGTAATTCCTTTAAAGGTGACTATGTGATTGAGGTTACATAGTGTAATACCTTTGGGTGTTTATATTTAAATAGTGTAATACCTATCGGTGACTATGTTTACATAGCATAATTTCTTTAAAGGTGACTATGGCATGATGAAGGATGTTTCCTTAAATTATTACCTCTTAAAACTCATCATGTAGATGGTTCATGGAGTGAAAGTTCATTATATTTTTTCCTCCTAAAAATAATCATGTATCCCCACTTAACATTAAGGGGGAGTATTAGAACAATTAATGGTTAAGTGGTGTTATTTATGCACACTTAATACATTAAATTACATTGGTTAAATAATAATATATTTTATTATTTATCATGAGTGTATACTCATGTAAATAAATAAATAAATATATTAAATGACCTTTAGAGAGGTTGGCCCCATTAATTTGGTGGTTGGAAAAAGTCATATATAATGGGTAGATTACCTTGCCTATATAATAAAAAGTTTATATTGTAAGATGTAATGAAAAAAGAAGTGAGAGGAAGAAATACTATATTTGGTATTTCCTAGTTTCTCATAATATGAATAATATTTGTGGGGTTTTTTTACCTCTTTGAAGATTTTCCCACGTATATCTATGTTATGGTGTGTTCAAATTTTCTCTCATTGTTTCATTACCATTATAATTCAATTATAGAGTGGTTTCATATGAAAAAGGGTCTTATTTTAAAAGGCAAACACTTTTGATGTACCAAAAGGGCCCCACATGTGTGAAAAATGACTTTTAACCTTCCATCCACCAATACTTCCTATTTTGAAAGAATGTTTGAATCATAATTTTGATCCTCTTTCTCACCAATAACATTAAAAGATCTCAGACATGAGAAAATGTAGGAAAATGATGTTTCATAAGTGTTGTTGACCATTTTTTGCCCAATAGGCCAAAAAATTGGTCCCCCTTATTTTTATGCTATTCTGAGCCAATACTTTTGATTTTGCACAAGTCTTGCAATTTCTATGGACTATGTAGAATTTCTATGTACTCTGCAGGTGTAGTCTTTCGACAGATGAAGAACCAGTCAAAGAGTTCAAGGTTTTACAAAGCTTCTTCAGACTCTCATCTAAATAAATTCATAAGAAAAGTGAGCTTAAAATGGTTCAGTGCATGATCTTTCAAAAGAGTTAATAGCTTTGAACTGTTGAACCATTGAACCGGTTCAATGCCTTGGTTCATCACTTGGTTCAAAGCCTTGGTTCAATCACCAAAGTTCATTGCTTGGTTGAAAGCCTTAGTTCAATGCCTTGGTTCATCATTTGGTTCAAAGCCTTGGTTCAATCGGCAAAGTTCATCGCTTGGTTCAAAGCCTAAGTTCAAACAGCTCGATTTAGTGGCTTTTGGTTCAAAGGAGCGATTCAACGGGAAAAGTTCAAAGGCTTGTTTTAAAGCAGCTTAGTTCAATGAATGAGTGGTGTGCAATGTTGAACCATTGACCCATTGAACTATTGAGCCATTTTTGGTTTAATCGGTCGGTTCAACGACTTGGTTCAAGGGAGCATCCTAAAGCCAAAAGACAAGTGCCCTTGTAGAGGGCAGTTCCAGGTTTAACAGCCCTTATGGAGGGCAGGGAGCACTTCAAAGAGGACACAAAGAAGTGGCTAAGATATTTCAAAATTTTTTTAAGGCAAATTCATGAATTCTTTTGGAATTTTGTCTAAAGGACTTCCTTTAGACAAAAAGTCTGAAGGAACCCAGGGAAACTATGAGTAAAATGACCGAGAGGAAATTTCTGAAGGCAAACTCACAAGGCAATTCTTGCGGACTTTTTGTCCATGGGAAAAACCCTGAGGCAAGAAAGCCCATGGGAAAAAATCCCGTAGAAAAAGCCCACAGGGAAAAGGCTGAAGTAGAAAGCTGAAGGAAAAGGCCCAAAGGAATTTGCCAAGGACGGTGATGTCCCAGAAGCCATCAAATTTAAGAAGATAGACTAGCCATTAGTTTTCAAACTGTGATGAGCCTATGAATGTCAATTTTACACCAATAAAGCTAGAGCACATAAGGCACCAAGTGGAAACCATGGAAGGCTTTGACATGATTTTTTAGGAGTAGTGGAATGTGCCACATGTCCCTTGCAAGGCTCGGTAAAAGCTGACAAGTGTCAGCCTCCACGGTCTCTCTCTTTTGTCCTGCGAGAACTGTGGTGGGACCCAAATGAATTACTAAAGAAAGTGGAAGCTAAAACATGTCATCTTCTATAGGACCTTCAAAGGGTGCCTAAAGCTTCCATGAGTCAAGCAGATATTGCCATGTGTCATGCCCATTTTATAGTGGAACGTACCATGTGTAACTCACTAGAATCAACAAATAATGGCCAAGGCAAGTAGTGAGAGCCCAAGGAATGCAGTGACCTACCAGAAGATAGCCCCTGAGGGTTGAAGGATCCATGATGAGACAAGGCAAGGAGGAAGATGAAGTGTAGGAAAAGACAAAGCAGTCCAAGTGGCGAGGAGAGGTGAGTTATTGCTAGATGGTCATCAAATGGTGCAAACAGTGAGTGGTGTGGCCTGATTTCTCCATTTGGCATTTATGAGGGGACAAACCATAGTCTATTTATTGGAAGAGAGTATTTTGTTTGTAGAAAAGAGGCATGGCCATGTTTTCCACATTAATGTGGAATGCCTAAGTCAAAGCAAGAATTAAAAATCAAATGGCTCCCTCTTCCCAAGGCTCAGAGCGCACATGGGCCAGCTTGCAAAAAGAGTGCCAAAGTCTTTCCCAAAAATTGCCAAGTTCACTTCCTCTCTCTATATATTTTAAAGCTTCTCATTTGAGAAAAGGGGAGTCTCTCAGACTTAAAAGCAAAACTTTGCCCAAAAATCTCTCAGGGCTTGTAAGGCATAGCGCTAATAGATTTTACCTTGAATCAGGACTTAACATTTTTACCTCTATCTGGACTTGCACTTCAAACTATATGTCTATCTTCTTCTTTTGTGTTAAGTCATTGTCTTGCATGCTTCTCACAGATAGATTACAACATTTCTAGTGCATTGTGAAGTTTATTTTTTGCAGGTCTGCCAGAAATGTTCCTAGGGTAATGTAGGTGCCTATGAATAGGCTACCATAAGTGTGTCTGAGGATGCCTTTGGTATTTTCTTCCTCCCTGTATTTCCATAGAACCCTAGTTGACTATTACAGAAGAGCTTCCCACTTTAGATGAAGTGTATGGGCACTTATTTTTGGTGAAAAGTCTATATTCAAGCTGGGTGGGTCAAATTTTCTAGTGTATCACCTTTTCATTTTTAGACTTATGTTCTATTTTCAGCATCTCTCTCCCCCTTTTCACCCCCCCTTTTCCATTTTATTTGTTAGTAGTAGGAGAAACCAAGGCCTAAAGGATACATGAAAGGGAGCTAGCCCTTATCTAGAGACTCTCCCCTCCAACTTTGCCAGTCCCATAAGAGAGAGGGGAGTTTCCATTGTTGTGTGTGGAATGCAGGAGCTCAGCCTCCTACCCTAGGTGCAATCCACTGTGTCAACAATTTTTGGCACACCTAGTGGGACCAACTAGGACAAGTTGTTTCCAAAGAGTTGAAGAATTTTTGGTGTGTTCTTCAACCAACCAGCCTTTGGAGGCTTTTTCATCAACATCAATGGTGACTCTAAGTTGATCAGCTAGTTAAGTAGCCTAGTGCCATCAAGAAATCACATTTTGTATAACTTTGGTGGAGCTCAGGTTATTATGAAACCACCTCAAACTCCAATGTTACTTCTTTCATTGTTGAAGGGTAACCAAGAGAGCTATTTGAGGGGATTCCATGAATATTTTGAGCTTGACCAAAACATATGAAGAAATACAAGGTACATGGTCCTAAGTAATGGATTATAAACACCAAAATGTGCCTTCACTAAAAACAACTCTTCCTATGCATCAACAGACCTTTCCTAGTCTTTCTCAACTCCCCTAGGTCACTAATCCTAATGGCATGTTCCTGACTTGGAAGGAAATATTGGAATCATGGGGTAGGAAGGAAGAAAAGCAAGGATTTGCGGAAAACCTTGAAGAAGATAAATCTACTCCTACCCATGATTCCTATGATCTCCAAAAATGGCTCTTTCAAGAGGCTATAGTGAGCAACGACAAAGAAAAAATCATCATCAATGCTCATTGTGAAGGAATCATCGACAATGGAGAAGAATTGGGTCACACATACATGCAAATGTTCTAGCAATATGAGGAGGAACATAAAAAAGGTGAGCTCTCTCCCCCCTTGTTCGATCAACTTCCTTATTGCTTTGATGAGGAGGATGATTATGCTAAGAAGCCTGAGTTGGAGGAGGACTAGACAAATGCCTTTAAACATCTAGAGACTCTATTCCTTGAGCAAGAAAAAGATAGGTTTTATATACCTTGATGAAAGCCTTAAAGAAGAAAGTTTTAAATAGAGAGGTGATGTTTTGTGGGATGAGCAGTCAATTTGTGATTCCATTTCAGACATCACCATAGCCACCCTTCTTCAAGAAGGCTAAGTGGAAGCAGAGGATGAGTCTGATAGGGTTTTCAATGAGGTAGAAGGAAGCAAGTCAGACCATGATGCATTGTAGAAGGACCATGCATATCAAAGGGCTTATGGTGATGAGCTAGTATACATTGATTTCTTAGTGATACGCACTACCATGAAGGACCAACATTCAATAAGCCTCCAATAATAATAAGAATACATGTATGTTGGAGTCATGTTCAATTCTAATCCACTCAGATGCAATCCAATCTAGGTGATAAGCAAGAGGAGCAGGTCACCAAATCTCCTTTTTATTCAGCCACTTGTCTAGCACCATATGTATCCTTGCTAGGGAGGGGACTTAAGAAGTTTTCCCTTTGATCTAGGAGGAAGAAAATACACCTAGTTAGTTATACATAGTAGTTTGCTTTCAATTGTCTTTCCTACTGTCCCTAAGTGCAGTTTGCACAAGTAGTGTTTTTAGTCTTGTGTGTGATTTCCCTTATGTCTAGGGTAAAAGGCTTCATGTTTGATTCTTGGATCTTTGGGGCTATTACTAACCTTTCTTCAAAGCTGCATTCTAACTCCCTACCCAATGGACTACAAGGCAACTAGTCTCTAAGCATAACAGGCATGCTTCCCTTGGGAGTCACCAATTTGTTGACCATTTTTTGCCCAATAAGCCAAAAAATTGGTCCCCCTTCTTTTTATGCTGTTCTGAGCTAGTACTTTTGATTTTGCATGAGTCTTGCAATTTCTACAGACTCTAAAGAATTTCTATAGACTCTACAGGTGTAGTCTTTTAGTAGATGAAGAAGCAGTCAAAGAGTGTAAGGTTTTACAAAGCTTCTTTAGACTCTTGTCTAAAGAAATTCATAAGAAAAGTGAGCTTAAAATGGTCCAGCACATGATCTTTCAAAAGAGTTAATAGCTTTGAACCATTGAATTGGTTCAAAGCCTTGGTTCAATCAGCAAAGTTCATTGCTTAGTTCAAAGCCTTGGTTCAATGCCTTGGTTCATCACTTAGTTTAAAGCCTTAGTTCAATCAGAAAAGTTCATCACTTGGTTCAAAGCCTAAGTTTAAACGGCTCAGTTTAGCGACTTTTGGTTCAAAAGAGTGGTTCAACAGGAAAAGTTCAAAGGCTTGTTTTAAAGTAGCTTAGTTCAATGAATGAGTAGTGCATAGTGTTGAACTATTGAACCATTAAATTATTGAACCATTTTTGGTTCAATCAGTTAGTTCAATGGCTTGGTTCAAGGGAGCATCTTAAAGCCAAAAGATAAGTGCCCTTACGGAGGGTAGTTTCAAGTTCAAGAGCCCTTGTAGAGGGTGGGGAGCACTTCAGAATTTTGTTAAGTTAAAGTCATGAATTCTTTCATAATTTTTTCTGAAGGATTTCCTTTAGACAAAAAGTCTGAAGGAATTTAGGGAAACCGTGAGCAAAAAGCCTGAGAGGAAATTTATAAAGGCAAAGTCACAAGGCAATTCTTGTAGACTTTTTGTCTACGGGAAAAAGCCCAAAGCAAGAAAGCCCGTGAGAAAAAAGCCCACAAAAAAATCCCACAGGGAAAAGGTCGAAGCATAAAGCTGAATGAAAAGGCACAAAAGAATTTGCCAAGGATGATGACGTCCTGAAAGCCATCAACTTTAAGAAGATAGACTAGACATTGGTTTTCAAACTATGACAGGCCCATGAACATTAATTTTACACTAGGAAAGCCAGAGCGCGGAAGGTGCCAAGTAGCAACCATAGAAGGCTTTGACATACTTTTTTAAGAGCAACAGAATGTGCCACATGTCCCCTGCAAGGGTCGGTGGAAGCTGACAAGTGTCAGCCTCCATGGTCTCTCTCTTTTGTCTCACAAGAACTGTGGTGTGCCCCAGATGAATTGTTAAATAAAGTAGAAGCTGACACATGTCCTCTTTTATAGGACCTTAAAAGGATACCTAAAGCTTCTATGAGTCAAGTGAATGCTGCCATGTGTCCTACTCATTTTACAGTGGAACGTGCCACATGTCACTCACTAGAATTGGTGGAAAATGGCTAAGGTAAGTAGTGAGAGCCCAAGGAATGCAGTGACCCACTAGAAGATAGCCCCCAAGGGCTAAAGGAGCTAGGAAGAGACAAGGTAAGGAGGAAGAAGAAGTGCAAGAAAAGACAAAGTAGTCCAAGTGGTGAGGAGAGGTGAGTTATTGCTAGATGGTCATCAAATGGTGTAAATAGTGAGCTACACAACCTACTTTCTCCATTTGGAATTTATGAGGGGACAAACCGTAGTCTATTTGTAGGAAGAGAGTAGTTTGTTTTTAGAAAAGAGGTGCGGTCATATTTTTCACATTAATGTGGAATGCCTAAGTCAAAGCAAGAACTGACAATCAAATGGCTCCCTCTTCCCAAGGCTCAGAGCACACATGCGCTAACTTGAAAAAAGAGAGCCAAAGTCTTTCCCAAAAATTACCAAGTTCTCTTCCTCTCTTTATATATTGTAAAGATTCTCATTTGAGAAAAGGGGATTCTCTCAGCCTTAAGGCAAAACTCTACCCAAAAATCTCTCAGGGCTTGTAAAGCAGAGCGCTACCAAATATTACCTTGAATCAGGACTTAACATTTTTACCTCTATCTGGACTTGCACTTTAAGGTATATGTCTGTGTTCTTATTTTGTGTTATGTCATTGTCTTACATGCTTCTCACAGTTCAATTACAACATGTCTAGTGCATTGTGAAGTCTCTTTTTTGTAGGTCTACCAGAAGTGTTTCTAGGGAAATGTATGTGCCTATGAATAGTCTGCCATAAGTATGTTTGAGGATGCCTCTGGTAGTTTCTTCCTCCCTGTATTTCCATGGACCCCTAGCTGATTGTTGTAGAAGAGCTTCCCACTTCAAATGAAGTGTATGGGTGGTTCTTTTTGGTGAAAAGTGTATCTCAGGCTGGGTGAGTCAACTTTTTTGGTGTATCACCTTTTCATTTTTAGACTTAGGTTCTGTTTTCATCATCTCTCTCTCCCTTTTCATCCCCCCCTTTTCCATTTTATTTGATAGTAGTAGGAGAAACTAGGGCCTAAAGGATACATCAGAGGGAGCTAGCCCTTATCTAGAGACTCTCCCCTCTAGCTTCACTAGTCCCATAGGTGAGAGGGGAGTTTCCATTGTTGTGTGTAGAAGGTAGGAGCTTGGCCTCTTGCCCAAGGTGTAATCCACTACGTCAACAAGTGTTTCTAGGCTTGTACGAACCCATACAATATAGTTAAGTTCAAAATAAGGTTAGGAACTTTATGATGGGTTTATGAAGTCACATAAAATAAGGATACATGTTTTAAATGTGTAGGGGAAGGCATAAGTGGAAGCAAGATCTCCATTGATAACTTGGTAACCTCATAAGAGGTAGTTTGAGATAGATGGTATGATCCATTTAGTAAGAGTCAGAGCCCAAGATCTTAGACATAGGTTGGGTCCCTAGTGGGAATGAAGTTAGTTTTATTGGTTTTTAGATCAGGTCCTTAAGATTTATGTATAATAAATAAGACCTCTAAGTGGTTTTAATTTCTTGACAAACCCCACAATTTCATCTACAGTTAAATTCATCAAACGTTTGGGCTCATTGTGATAGTTTGAGCATAGAGAAGGGTATAAGGAAACAAGGTTCCAAATATGATAGAGTCATTCTCATGACAATCCATATTCAAGCTAAGAATATTTGAATGGTGTCTTACATAAGTTTCAAAGGTGTTTTAAACATATGGAGGATCCCCTCTCTCAGAAGGAACAAGCCTCATTATGGATCTCAAGGTCAAAAATGATGAAATAGCTCCCAATGCTTTCATAGGCCTTTTAACAAGGTTTAATATTTATTAGTATTATTTAAGCTTTTGGTGAAATCATAGGTTTTAGGTTCTCCCCCAAGATACCTAATTAATCAGCTCTAAGTGCTTTGATTTTTTAGTATATTGATAGGGATGTACAGGGTCTTAATATATGGTCTTGAAATGGGAGTAAAATTCCAAATTATATATCTCAAAATGAATCTAATATGTAATGAATTTATCAAGATATATCCACCTCATAATAGGATTTGATTTATAGACTCAAAACTTCATAGGACTATATGAAATCACCTATAGGTCTAAGTCCTCTTACACAAGTATATTGGTGGAGTGAGACCAAAATCCTACATATTACCATTAATTGCCAATGAGACTCTAATAAAAGAGGCCCATTAAAGTGTGGACATTGATAAAAATCCATGTCAAATCTCAAAATATCAACTTTAGGCCCATCCTTCAAGGAGTTTCTTCAAACTATCACCTATAGTTGAACCTAAGAAAATACAAGAAAGGGCCATATATTTATGAATATAACTAACTTAATAGGGTTATTGAGGTTTATAAAATATCAAATAGGTTCCCAAAATGGTTTATAAACCCTCCTCTTTCTCATGGACTAGTGGAAGAAATCCATTGGTAGTCAAATGCTCTTAACCATCATCTACAAGACTATAAGTAGTCTTCCTCCAACCTTAAATTTTAAGTTACATATAAACATGAAGAACATATATAAAATAGATGAGAAGAACATAGAGATTATTTTATTGAAAGGCAAAATAAACTTTAAAGAATAATGAAAATAATCTAACTCAATCATTTATAATTAGCCTAGTACATACAAGTCTGGCTATTCAATTGGAGTGTCTAGTTGATTTGAATGACAATGGAAAAAAATATGTAAGGTTATCCCCATGATATTTTATTGGATATACATAATATTTATTATCTCTAAAATAGAATCAAGTTAGAGAGATTTATCTGGCCTTGATTGAGCATCCATGACACATAGTCCTATGTGTATGAATGTAGAATTGAGTTTTGATAGCAGATTTGAGGGAGACCCAACTAAATATATGTTATAAAAAATGATATAACATTACATGAGAACCCAAATCTATCAATATTAAGTAAAATAGAGAGACAAAGCACTCAATCTCTAGGACCAACTAATCCAAACACTCAGACTAGGCCAAGGACAGAAATGGCAGACCTAGAAAAGAAGAAAGATAGATAAAGGATTTTGAACAATTAGTGATATATTAAAAAGTTTTAAATTATATGTAAAAGGGTGATAATATTATATTTAATTAACCAATACATCTAAAGCTGGTTTCAATTCTTGAGACTTAGTTTAGGCCTATAAGACCTAAAACCCTCCTTAAGCCTTAGAACCCCAACTTCTTCCTTATCACATAATCAAACTCCCCAAGTATATATAATGTTATAAAGAGATACATGATGATAATATAGGTTATAAGGAAGTTTTTTATGTAGAGGAGGGTAGGATAATTGTCAATTTGGCCTAATTACCCCCCTCAAGCTCTATCACCCTAGTCTGCCATTTTGAAATGCCAATTCAAATGCTCATTTCTTACATGTCAATATGAAATTGGCCCAATTATATAAATGTAACTTGGATACCCCTATTCACCTATTCACTTACTATCCAAGTTAGATAGAGTTTCATTTACAATCTAAATTATATAAATGATCATTAATAATATTAGTATACCCATAATGTTTAGTGAAGACTCGAAGGCTACTAGATTTTAATCAAATCTCACCATAAAATATGAATTAAACTAGGATATATTATATAGATTATAGTGGTTTTATTTTCACAACATCCATGGCATTAATTTTTCAATCTTAGGCATGCAATATATGAACCATCCTTAAGATGGCAGGCCACTAAATCCCTCCCTAAACCTATATAAGAACCTGATGGAGGATAACTAGAGAGAAATGCATCCAAATTACTAAATTTGGCTTGGAAATATATAGAAACACATTTTTTACTTTGATAGTGTCCTCATAATTCTATTGGTTTGAATGGACAACTATATGAATGTGCTAAAAACCCTATTTTTCAAGATTTAGTGTTGAATCCATGGTATAGAGCTATATGAACATTTGTATATCATTCAATATGATGTTTTTGAGTATACTAAAACTTTTAAATCTAAACAATACTCTAAATTCCTCCTATAAATTCTTCTATAGGCCTAGAATAAAGAGGTAGTCTATAAATGCTAGTGAAGGGTGACCTAGTCACCTAGGTGAGAAAGAATTATAGGTGTGCACTATCTAAAAAATAATGAACCATGATTTAATATTATTTTTTAGACCTGAAACATTATCACTTTCTAATTATTAAGGTTATATGCAATTATCATGGCCATCCAAGTAACTAGCACCAAGTTGCTTAGTTGCCTAGTAAGACTATTTGGTCAACTAAGGCAGATGTCTATGGCATAGAGGGATAATAAGAGAGTAAATCAATGGCCATAAAAATCCTTGTAAATGCATCATTTATGTGATAATACACATTTTCATGTCCATTATGGAGGACAGGGTAATTTATTAAGCCTTATTAACTTGCAAAAGATAGAGGTAGGTTACTTAATGCTTTACGGAGGCCAATTAGATCATAATAAAACCATTATAACTACCAATAAAACAAGTGGTTGACTATAATGGGGTGATAATTATTTTATTGGGTTAAACTAATATTTAAATGGTCTCCACTAGAACATTTCCTATGACATACTCTCATTTAAAGTCATTATGTAGCCAAGGCAGTACATGGGAGAAGTCATGGTGCTGCTACTGATCTTTCTCCATGTTTGTAACTAATTTTTGAGAAAATGAGGATAATAATGGACTTTCCTCCACACTTCCATGATATATTTCCTTCTATTTACCTCTATTATTCTATAAATTAAGTGTAAAAATCCATTGTATGCATCCATCAGATGGGTATGAAGAAACTATGCCCATGTTGTACCTTGTAACCTTTGAATCAATATAAGGACTATTATAAATTCTCTATGTTAACTTAACATGTTTCATACTTTTTGGTTTTCATAAGTTTTAAGTCTTATCTTTCTTTGTAGGTTCTTGTTCTCACCTAGTTGCTATAAGATTATCCTAAATAGGTCATATGGTGTGTAAGACTTTTTTTGATTATGCTTGGAGAAAAATATGATTAGAAAATGTCATGTAAACATACCTTCCATTCATCATCCTCAATTTTCATCCATCTATCATAACCTTCCTATAAAATTCTAACGCTTTGGATAAAATGTTTTAGCTACTAGTCATTGTATGGTTCATAAGTGAAGCTAAAAGATAAAGTAGAGTGGATACAACATGTCAGTGCATCACCTTCCATAGCTTAGGTTTAATTCATGTAATCCTTCAAGACCTTTTTATCAAATTTTTTTTAGGTTTATGAATATATCCATAGATGATGCATTGGGGGAGCTAGCCCTAATACTATAGGTTTACCTCATTAACTAGGATACCCACACCAAAAGGTGATCCCTTTATATCAGCTATATAAGGTAGGTATGAAACACCTCTACCTCAAAAGGTACAATCTAGACTAATAACATCTTTTGGCATGCCTAATGGGACTAGGATTCAATCAAGTTAGATCAAATACCTACAAGACTTTGTGATATAAAGGATCTTCAAACACTCCATTAAAAGATTTGTAGTAAAATTTCATGCCAAAATTGGTAATAAGGTCTTAATCAAAAGGTAAGGTAGCTGAGTTTGTTTTATTATCCTTGGATTTTCTAAGAAAAAGAGGTAACCTATGTTTAATCCTATTCCTACACCGCCTACTTCTCTTAATCCTTCTAACAAAGTACTACTACAACCCCTACACCTCCAATAAATAGGCATAAAAACCAAGATTATTTTCCCTTCAATGGTAGCAACCCTTTGAACATGAACCAATTTGATGATATACACATTGTTGCACTCAAAATCCTTCCATACTTCATAGAATAAAACTATATCACCACTCCTATTGAACACATTATAGACATATCCAACCTCTACTTAGTACATAATGTGACCCAATAAAAGGTAAAAATGTGTCTATTATCTGCTTCATTGATAGGTAAGTCACATGGTATATAGGTTTATCAACTACATCTATCAACACTTTGGATGAGTTTGGGGAACACTTATATAAGCATTTTTAGTTTATAAGTGAACACTTATTTCTAATGGAACAATTGACCACAATCAAAAGGGATGTTCAATAGTTTTTGGTGTAATTTAATTAAAAGTTTCATAAAACATGGGATAGGATCCCAACAGTAGTAAAACCCACTCCTAACTATCCCTTTTCATACTATTTGAAATACCTCAATTCTGATGTAGTAGTCGTGATATGATCTATGGGAGGAAACACACTATTTGATGACTTTGAAATGGAAATAATATAAAAAAATTATGTAATATAAGAAATCAATATTACAAACAATAACCTAAAGCTTTTATTTCAATAGATACAACCTCTTATGCCTACTATTACTCCCATACCAATGCTAACCAACCATGATCAGGCATATGCTAATTAGGTAGATAGATTGGTTAAAATTGAAGGATTGCTCAAGGTACAAAGAAAAAATATAGTGGCCTTGGAGAGGTATAAAATTCCATCTCATAGGCCACACCAAGATAATTATAAAATCCCATATAATCACTTTAAATTCAATAGTCCTTTATATCAACCTAGTTCACAAGGTCAAGGTAGATCACTCAAGCAAGGCCCTAAAATAGTTTCAATCTCAATTCTGCAAGCACTTATGGAGCACTATTTCCTACTCAAAAAAATATGCTTAAAAAGGTTAATGATATACATAAAGGGGGTAGTCTCATGAGGTATCAATTAGTCTATGTGAGGGTGCTTCTCAAGCTTTTCTTATGCATTAGAATCAAAGTCATCCTATGCAAGACAGTCAACCTCATACACAACATAAATAAGGCCCTTTTATGTGACATGGAGAGATCCCCTTCATGACTCAATATGTGATATGAAATTAAAAATGAATGAATAGGGGTCAGACACAATTAGAGACTAATTTTTCCAACTTATAAGTAGTAAACTCTATTGAACAATTTGTGGTCAATTATCTTGGGGGTGTAGCCAAGGTAGAAAACCCTACTAAAACCCATATAAGGGACAAAAGAAGAGTAGTGGGTGATGACTTAGAAGTTGGTAGAACATCTCTTCCATCATCTCAACCATCCAAAAGACTAGGGGATAAAATTCATCCCATAAAACTCACCAATTCATAAGGTTGAAGATGAAAAGGTGTAAAATTAAAAAGTTTCTTTCATACCTCAGCTCACTCATGTTCCAAGTAGTAATTCTACTCATAAGTTACAATCATAGGATGATAAATCTCATATCAATGTTATGGATTAGATGAGGAAGGATCATATCACCATACTAATGAGGGATACATTTCTCATTCTAAGACAAAATGATCTCCTCTAAGAAGGGTTGTCCAAACTTTACATCTTGGACAAGTAGGAAGAAAAAGTGGGTTTAATCCTAACCAACACCAATCAAACTAATGAGCCCCAACCAACCACGGTAAATAAGCCCTCACCTTTCTATCTTTATGTCATAATAGGAGACTAATTAATACATAACTGTATGATATATAATAGGGCCAGTAATCGGTCATGCCTAAATATATAGTAGATAGGTTGGGGTTAAGGTAAGATCCCAATTATAAGGGAGTATTAAAACTAGATGGGTCTCCTAATAATGCTATTGGTGCACTCAAAAACATGAAAATTGTCTTAGCTTCTTTTCTTAATTGTGTCATATTCCATGTTGTTGTAGTGATTAATCTCACACCTTATTTTTACTTGTGTTTGTCTAGGGATTTCACTACTAAAATAGGATGATATATATCCTATGATTGGTCTTATATGGTATTTAGGACTAGGTATGGAACAAAGGTCACTATCAGGTCTAAACCTAACTCTATGTCTTTAGATCCCTACATGCCTAATTTACCCAATGTTAATTGTACTATCATAGATGAAGATGAACACCCTAATGATCAAGATCTAGTTGAACCACCTGAAGGCATATTAGACTTAATTATTGATGAGTCAGGGATAAATAACCATGGCTTTAATCCATATAATAATATTGAATAAGTAGGATTGGGGTTATACTGTATGCATGAGGAGGAGGTAGTCATACTAACCCAATCAAAGACAATGATGGAGTGAGGAGTTTATTCTTTGACAACTCTAGGTGAAAGAATGGAATTAGAGCATGTGTCATTCTAGTCTCTCCTTCTAAGCAAACATATTTTCTACCATAAGGTTCCAATTTAACTACACATGCAACACAATAGAATATGAAGACCTCATTCATGGGTTGAAATGGGAAATAAAGAGAGATAATAAGCTGTTACAATCCATGAGAGATAATTAATTAGTAGTAAATTAGGTGAGAAGTTAGAATTCAATCAAGAATCCACTCTTGAAGGCATATAAGCATACGGTTTGGGACCTCTTAGAAGACTTTGAGGCATTTAACATCTAATCAATTCCAAGAGAGGCAATCAACATGTAGTCATGATAGAAACTATAGGAGCATATTATCACATCCCAAGTGAGCTTAAGGACATGAATTATTAGTCACAAATCAATGTAGTTTATATAAATTTAGTGCTTGATAATAAGTTTAGCTGGTAGGTATTTGAAAATTATAGGAAAATAACATGTTTATTATAGTAGGAGGCATAATTCTACTCAAGAAACCAAGGGAAATTTCAAAAGTCATATGGAGAATAGATTGTTCAACTAAGAATAAAAATTCTACCCAAGTGATTAGTGACCCTATAAAACATATTCAATGATGATGATCAGTTAAACAAAGATAAAGTTATCATGTCTACTAAGGATGAGAACTATGTGAAGGTGACCATATTTAAGAATAGGTTACTCAAACTAGGTAAAGTGAACACATGTGAATAAAAGTCAGCCTATATAGAGTTATATCAAGAATTTACATACATCATTGTTTGGGAGTACAATGACATTTAGGGGGTTTGACACTAGTTTTACACATCATACTATAAAATTGGAGGCAAGTGATAATCCTTTAAGATAAAATCAAATACCGATCAACCCCAATACTGAAATCCTCATGAAGAAAGAGTTGACTAAGCTCATTGAGTCCAACATCATCTTCCTCATCAAAAAATCTTCATGGGTGGCTAATCTTATGCTTGTAAGGAAGAAGAATGAAGAGATAAGGTTTTGTGTAGACTTTATGGATGTCAACAAGGTGTCATTAAGAGATCACTAACCCTTTCCATCCATGGATTAAATTATCCAAAGGCTTGTGGGTTCACAATATTTCTCCTTGATTAATCAAGGTATAATAAAGTGTTGGTGAAGGAGGAGGGCCAACACAAGACTATCTTCACAACTAAGTGTGAAAATTATGTTTACAATAATATGACATATGGGTTGTCTAATGTAGGGAAAACATTCCAAATGTCAATGGATGTAGCCTTTCAAGGACTCATAAATGAGATGGTGTTGGTCTACCTTGATGATATCAGAATCTTTTCCAAGGATGCCAAAAACCACTTGACACACCTAAAGCTAATATTTGATAGGTACATGCAATATGGAGTCTCTTTTATCACAAATAATGTATTTTTATAGTCCATAAAAGTATACTTTTAGGCCACATTATGTCTAAAGAAGGTATTTTTATATACCTTGAGAGGATAAGTGAAATCCCTACTCTATCACTACCCAAGAAAAACAAGGGACTATAAAGTTTCTTTAGGTATGATTAACTTCATTAGGAGGTTTATCCCCATGTTTGATAATTTGGTAAGGCCTCTAAATTTTATGTTCAAGAAACATAATTACTTCACATAGACTAAAGAACAAAATAGAATATTTGAATCCATTAAAAATTCCATTGCCCAAGAACCCACTCTCCTCAACCCTGATTTCTCAAGGGACATATTTTTGTATGCCTTCTCAACCAATGACACCATTTCTACCATGATAATGCAAAAATATAGTGAGGGTCTTGAGGAGTGCATAAATTTATTTAGTTAAAAAATGGAGGGAAATGAGGAAAGGTACAAATATGTGGAAAAATATGTACTTTTAGTGATGATAGGCCTCAAAACATTCAGACACATGATGTCTAACAACAAGATCTATGTCATGGTGGTTCACCCTAGCTTCAAGGGCTTCAATCTTAATTGATACTTGAGTGAAAAGAGACCATTTTGGGTCACTAAATACATGAAATATGACATAGAGGCGATGGTCATGAAGTTTTTAAGTGGTAGCTGACTATGCATATCAAATGTGAAAGAGGACAAAGAAGTGGTTTTGGCAATGCAAAATGAACACCTTAACAACTACACCTATAACCTCTTCCATCTAGACTCAAAATGTGGTAATATTCTTGAAAATAGGAGAATGTAATATAGGCCTAAATAGGACTAAAATAATGTATTATAGGATGAAATAAATCTATTATATCTTGCTTAATGGAGTTATTTTAAAAAATTATCTTAATGGCATTCTCTTTTAGTGTGTATAAACTAACCAAGTTGACAAGCTCCTAAATTAGTTTCATGATGGGCATATAAAAGGACACTTTCTAACCTAGACTACATCAGCAAGGATAATAAAGTAGGATGATGTTGTCCAAGATTATTCAAGGAATCCCATACTTGGGTTAGGAGATGCCAAAAGTGTGTCAGTTCACTAGGAAATAAAGATTAGATGCCTTGCTTCTCAAACCCATCTAAGTGGAGAAACATTTCGTGCAATGGGGCCTAAAATTTTTAGGTATGATACACCCTCCATCTAGTGCAAGACACAAGAAGTTTTTGAATTATATAGACTACTTCACCATGGGGTGGAGGTAGTATCCCTTAAAGAGGCAAATGAGAATTCAATTTTAGAGTTCTATGAGAACCTAGTAACTAGGTTTGGGATCCCCTCCACCATCATATCAGATAATGCACTATATTTTAGTAGTGTAAGGGTGATTTAATGGGATCTTAACTAGGCATATAACTCAACACATCCTTAAACTACTATCCATAGGGAAATGGATTTGCAAAGTTGATCAATAAGAACCTAATTATAATCATAGGATAATTATGGTAGACAATCAAAGGGAGTGGTACACCAAACTAAGGACAACCTTATGGGTAGACAGGATCAATCCCAAGAGAGATATTGATCATTTTACATATATTTTTGTCTATGGAAAATATTCAAGGTTTCTTATATCATTTAAACTACCATCCATGGAAATAACACATCAACTTTAGCTAATGAAGAATGATGCCATGGAAGTAAAGATGAATGAATCAAGGAAGTTATAAGAGACAAAAGATGATGCTATTCATGCCATATGGTACTATAAAGGTCAATTAAAAATATCATTTGATAAGAGAACTTCTCTTAGGACCTTTTAATAAGGTGATATTGTGCTCAAGTGGGATGAAGACTAGGCTAAACTAGGTAAGCATTCAAAGTTTGGTAGCCTATTGAGTGGAATTTACATTATTACTAGTTGTAAGGAGTATAATGCATTCTAGTTATCAAGGTTGAATGGTGAGGAACTCCATATCCCTATCAATAGGGTGTTCCTTAATTATTTTTATTAATAAGCACATACTATATTTTTACATAGTAGTTTAGGTCTCCTTTCTTCCATGTTCTATGGCAAAAGTGATTTTTAGTTATTTGTTTGGTTTCCTTGTTGCATTTTGGTTGTGTGCTTATGTTGTGTTCCTTTGTGTCTTGTTTTATGTCTTGTGATATTGTTATTGTCCTTAAGGTTTGCAAGGTGTTGAAAATTAAGTGTTAGCCTAGTAAAAAAGGTCCCTGATCTAAACTATGGCCGTTATGCAAGAAATACTGGGTCCTCTTGACTAGTAGGTAGGGCAACCAATCTGAGTCACTAGTGATGTTGACTAAATTCTACATTTGTGATTAGAAAGGGTCAAAATATACCCAATAAACACCAAATTTTATATTTTTTCACCTTTTTATGTCTTTTTATGTGTCTTTATATCCAGATGTGGTAAGTTTTCCTTAGGTTAGAGGCAACATGTTCAAGTGGTGTATTTATGTGAATGAATGTCATGGTGGTCATCTTTTTCACCCTATTTGAGTTTGTGTCAAGTTTTATTTTTTTAAAACTATGTATAAGGTTATATAAAAAGACTTAAGGTGGCTCTTATGATTCAAACATACTCATGAAATATGACCTAGCACATTGCAACCTATAACCAATCATATGCTCAATTGAATATGCCAAGAACATGCATAAATAGGGGAAAAATTTAAGAGATTAGAGACTAATTAAGGAGAATGTGGTAACCTTGTTTAAATCCTTATCATGTTTTAAGGTCTTTTAGAAAATGTTAATGTAAATATCAACTGATATTTCACTTGAGATCATGCATATTTCCTTGAAAGGGTATTCACACCATTAGAATAGGTATTATTATATCCCCTAGGACACCATTAGATCATTATGAAAGATAAAGTGCATTCAAAGGATCTCATTACCATCATAAATCCATTATAGAGTGGTTCCATATGCAAAAGGGTCTTGTTTTAGAATTCAAACACTTTCCATCCACCTAAAGGTGCCCAAACATGTGAAAAAAGACTTTTCACCTTCACTCCACCTATACTCCCTATTTTGAAATAATTTTTGACTCTTCATTTCCATCCTCTTGCCCACAAATAGAATTTAAAGATCTCAAACATAAGAAAATGTAGGAAAATAATGTTTTGAAAGTGTTTTTAGGATTTTATAGACCCATATAGTATGATCAAGGTTATAATAATGTTAGGCACTTCATGAGGGGTTTATAAAAGCACCTCAAAGAAGGATTCATGTTTCAATAACTAAGACATATAGGTGGTCTTCAGCCCTTTGTAAACCCCATAAGATAATCTACAAGAAGATTCATCAAAATTTTGGGCTTGTTGTGATATATTTATCATAGAGAAAGGTATTTAAAGGCATGTTGAATATTTTGAACCCCTATGAGCATGTTATTATAGTACTTGTAGGTTTATAATAACACATAGTTCCCCTTTGTTGGTAGATTATATTCATGTTCAGGTTCCATATGTTTTCATAAAGGATGAGATCATGAAAATGATCAGTGTAGGTTTTCATGTCTTCCTCCAAGCTCCTCACATGCCTCACTTGATCACCATTTGGTCAGAATAGACCCCATCAATATCTTCAATGCTTACCATGTGAAAGAAGGAAAATAGGTTCAAAATATGATCTAATCATGTTAGAATAAAAATTAAAAATAATGGTGGGGAGTGAATTAGTATTAAAAAAATTTCATATCAATTCTACTTAAGCAATCATCAATATATAGATCAAGCAATGCATAAAAAATCAACTATAAAAGCATGAAACAAGATTACACAAGCCAACACACCATATATTTGGGAATATCTCGAGGGTAAGAAACCCAAATGATGTATACAAATTTAATATTGTTATATAATAAAAATATAAAATTTAGATAAGCACTCACTTCAGATGGAGCACCAACCCCAACTATTTAAGAACCAGCTCAACTAGGCTTGAGCAAACACCCACTTGCAAGGAGGCACCAACCCCCTATATGACTCAACACCAAATTATCCACTTGATATATTTTATAACCTTTATGGAACCATATCTATCAACCAAATAATTATTACCACTCCTTTATCTCTTAAGACTCTTCACCCTCTCAAAATGCCTTTTATCCTTCTTCGTTCAACTAGCCCTCTTCTTGACTTGATTAGGTCATATGACCTTGATTTTCATATTAAAAAAGTGTATAAAAACTTCATCATAGATCCTATACACATATATTATAGTATATAAAACCTTAATCCACACCTATGATGGTATATAAGAACTTATTATACTTAACAATGTTCTATTTAATTCACTTATTTTTCTCACACAAATATAAACCTAAATTTGCCTAGTATTTATACAAGTGTCTTATTCATATCACTATTGTTTGGAAAAACACCCTTACCATTATTATTTAGGCCATGAAATTTATATTAGGACATCTCATGGACATGGATAAAATATTATTTTATTTCCTTTATAATTGACCTTCCTCAATTAGGTCTTATCTCACCTTTAGGTCTCATGGATACTTAATCCAATTAGGTGTATTTAGGACACATTACACTTGTCCTTCCTTGGATAACTTTTATACACTAAAAATAGAATTAAAATATTATATTAAAATTATATATACCCATTTTAATCACATCCAGGCTTCATAACACTTATTCGCTTCAACCACCACTTTAATCATAGAATTAGAATTATTCACAATTAGGCCTATGCAAACCTAGAAAGTTTGTCTTGAATAGCTAAAGCATGAACAAAAATTTTACCAAAAAACCATGGAAAAACATAACAAATTAGTAATATACATGACCTTAATATAATCACCATGTTTTTATACTTCACAATATAGGGAAAAAGGACTCAAACTCTTCTATGCAAATAGCTCACTTAGAACTATGAGAACACTACAAAAAGTGGTCATGAACAAATTGATATTTAACAAATAAAAGAGAAATTATCATGATTAATATCACCTTAAAAATATTATTTTACATCTATATATCATTCTTAAGTAAAAATATCACAATTTCTATTGTCAAATATTTATTTTACAAATGAATTTTTATCTTCAGTACACACAGTCAAACCTGAACTAGTTAACCCATTTTAGCTTCAATGTTTCAACATATTATATTGACCTCAAATATTTTAAAAATAATTGATATGTAATTAATTTACCCTAAAAATATTTATGTATATTGGATACTTCATCTCAGGACATAAAGACTCAAACTCATCTTTGCTACTTGCTTACCTAGAATTGCCAGCTTGCCTTGAACACCAATCATGGTGATTTTGACCTTCAACACATAAATGAGTACTTTAAAATACTAATATTTAATGTGTATGATCCTATGTGATAATTATAACATTATTATATAGATATTTAATATGGTCAAATGACAATATTGGTCTTCGAAACTAATCTCATGAACCTACACCTTCAATGTCTCATCTTCACGAGACAAGTCAACTTATGAGCAATAATTTCATCATATCCACCAACATTAATTACATATATATATAATTAAATTGTATTAAAAATATTTGAAAATGTATTTAGACACTTGTATTCATATCTAATCCATGATAACAAATCCCTAATCACCTTCTCACTTCTACCTTGGTTTCTCATTGTTTGTACCATTAGGTCTGTTAACAACTAGTCAACTTGTAAGACTATTTTATCACACCTCAAGGATAGGAAAAAAAACTATCATGGAATTCAAACATAAGTCTCAATACTCAATCTTCATCCATTTGGAAACAATTAATTGGTCAACTCTAACGAGTACAACAAATCAATGATAAATAAGACTTATCTATACGGTTCACTCACTCACTCACATGACAAACCAATAACACCTGGAGGTGATTTATAGAGTTTAATACAACCTTAAATAACTTAATATACCATTATAATCCATTATGATCACTTTATAATAATATATTTCATATCATGTCACTATTAGGGTTCTTTGAGGTTTTACACCATCTTCCATTCTTAACGATCATTCATAAATCTTATCCCTTTATTACAAAAACTAATCCCTAATATTATGATCTATGAACCTTACCCATATACCATGAATAACTTAATTTCCCATACAAATGTTACTTATTCCAATGAACACTTGAAAGTCTTTAGGTTGAGAAACCTTCATTCTATCCACTCACAAGACCTCAAAACCACTTTTCATGACTTTTATTGTAAACCATGACATTAAACTTCATGAACATTCCTAATATATATTTAATTACATTTTTAAATGCTTATTTATTCACATATGAATTATAAATTGATCTTGATACCTCATTACGTAATGCTTTCTCTCTTTTTTTGCTTATACCTTGTCATGTAAATCACATCACGCCTTGAAAATGACCTTTATACATATTTCAATGCACTCTCCATGTCATTATTAAACTCAAGAAACATATCTCATTCCAAAAAATTAATTTACATAGCTAATAAGCCTTGACAACATGTCATGACACCTCATTAGGTTAGGAAAGGTCTAGAACCAGTTTAGTTACAAATTTAGACTTAAGGTTTTACCCCAACGAGTTAACCTTAAAACTTTTATAAGTTATATAATAATCATATGTCTTCCAAAGAAAAATTATACATATTATTATTCCTCTATGAATCCATATCACTATATCATCATGTTTTTTCATGCACAAGACTAGACATGTAATTCATAAACCTTCTCAAGTCTCTTACTAGGTTCAAACACTTGACAAATTTAACAACTAATGTTGAAAACACTCTTTGATACTTATACACCTTGATTAAATTCCTTACATGTTACTTAAACAATGTCATACATAAACATAAACCTCTTCAATCTCATCATGCACATGCTCATGATATTACTATGGTTTTTGTGACAAGGCTTCTCAAGACACCTTATGCTTTAATGACTAGTACACAAAGATATGATTACTTTGACCTTGACATGAGTCTTGACATAAAAATTATAAGAATAATTAGGTTTCATTCAAATAATATCTCAACATAGAACATTAGGTTGCCTTAAAATTATCTCTTATCACATGGTTCATATCTCATACAACACTCACCATGCATCTTTAGTAGATGTACCTTGTCATCAAATGACATCAACCTTGACATCAATGACATCAACCTTGAAATCAAACACAAAACTTATCAAAAAAATCTACTTTTGTCATTGGTGGAAAAACATTATTCAAATTGATCACTCTCATCTCCCTTCTTTAACTTTCTCCACCTCTAACATCAATGATAGAGGCATTCTAAAATTGTCATCAAAAATCACACCTTATTTGGAAATAAAATTCAATATATAGATTATGAAGTATAAAGGAAACATGATACCCTTTATACCATGAATAACTCCTTAAAATGAACTCATATTATAAGACCACTTCTCAACATAGATTAAACTAAGTCAATAACCTAAATGGTTCCCCCTCAAACGAAGCATCCACCATGTTTCTACTAACCATAGAGTGTATCCATGAAGCCTAATAGAGTCACCTCTTTCCATAGAGAATTTAAAACAACACAAGTTTTTGGGATTCCAAGATCTTCATGCCCTCATAGGACAAAATATCCTTGAGATTCCTTTTAGGCTTCATTGTTACTATAGGCTTGACCTCTTCATCAAACATTTGAACATAAATATGAAATGATAATATACATTACTGACTTGATTTAATATCTAAAGCATGTTTTACCATAATAATAAATCCATTTGATCTTATAGAATGATCATGACTCATGTTTAATATCTTTGGTTTCCATACATTTAATGAATTCTTAATTTCACTTTAAGGGCTTCAAACCTCCTATTTTGATTTGATCGCCTTATAACTCTATTAGTATAAAATATTGTAATGTGTCATAAATTATTATAGTTGTAGTAAACCACCTTATACATACCATTTGACTAATGTGAATTGTGACTTCTTCCATTGTCCTATGCGTACATATTCTTATAACGTCTTATACATTCTCTTGCTCTATGATCAAATTGATTACATACAAATCAATAACCATTGAATAAACTAACATAACTCATAGCCTTAGGATATTTGATAGGTATTTTCATGTTTACCTTCTTATCTTCAATTTCCTTCTCCTTGACTTGATCTACCATGTTTTGTTCTTCTTTGAAACCAAGACCTTCCCTATCACTTGAAGACTTTTAACTACTCAATATGTCATCTAGAGACTCAGTGCTCTTTTAAAATTTCACAAAGGTATTTACATTTTTATATGATTAATTAAACTTAAATTTTAAGGATATTACTTTAGTTTCATACCTCGTGTATTATTCTTATTAAGTCTTTAGGCTTACATTAGCTATCTCCATATGTTCTTCAAATTGATTAATGATCTCATCATACTCCTTAGAAATGTTACTTAGTCTCTCCTCAAACAAGCCAATATACTCCTCATAGTCCTTAACTAATGATATTAGTTTTTTATTCTTTCTCCTTTGTAAATTCAACTCTTCTAGGGCACTCACCAATTCTACCTCAAGGTTCACTTCAACTTCTTCTTCATCAGATTATATATCAAGAATAAGGCCTTTCTCATTTGATAGAAACCCATTTTCTAATTCTATGGCCATGAATAAGGTTTAATTAATGTGATGTTTAGGATAATTAATACCATCATCAGTATTACATGCACTTGAGTCACATCAAAAGAGTTATATTCTTTAGTGTATTAGCTTTTCTTATTCTTGAAAGTTCCTTTCCTAAATTCATACTTCCTAAACTATTTTTTTTATTAGGCTTATACTCACATTTATCCTTATTATGACACTTGGATGAAAAGTGACAAATATTGCCATAATTGAAACATTTGAAAGGCAACTTACCCTTATACTTTCTGTATCCAAACCTCAACTTTATTTCAAACATGGCTATCAATTGATCATCATAAACATATGAACATTCCTTATCCTTAAAATTTTTGTCTTTTGACTTCTTCTCAACTTTTAAATCTACTTCATCCTTGGGAGTTCTTCCTTAATTATTTTTCATCTCATAGGTAGTCAAAATGTCATGAATCCCATCCATCTCTAGCTTTTGTCCAAGTCTTATATCTCTTCTCCTACAAACACCTTAGAGTGAAATTTAGGATTTAGTGATCTTAAAACTTTGAAAAGAATGTATATTATTTCACTATTGTCCCAATCCTATAATTACATTGATAACTTCATCAACCTTTAATAGTTTAGACGCAATGGTTTCATATTCATTCATCTTCAAACTTTCAAATTATCTTTAGTGAGTCTACAACTTGGCCATCTTCACCTTGGTGTCTCATTCATAGATGGATATTAGTTTGTCCCATATATATTTAGCTGATACACATTACATCAGCTTCACAATATCTACCTTTGATAGGCCAAAAATAATGACATTCATTGCCTTGGAGTTGTTTTCACTAGCCTTCTTACTTGCTACATCAGTTGGTGGAATTTGAGGCACACTATAACCATCCAAAAATTACTTCTTGATACCATTACTTTGAGAGATCAAATATATCTTAATATTGATGTTCCAAAATTCATATTTTGATCTGTTGAATAACAAAGCCTTATTGGTATAGAAACCACCTTGAGCTTCTTGACTAACCATCTTTGCTTCTAGGATCTCTTTTAGGGTTTTAGACCTACTTGAAAGGACTAATATCTAATACTAAATGTTATAAGTAAAAGAAACTAGGGTATGGGGGGTGAATTTAATAAATACTCAAAAATTTCATATCAATTATACTTAATCAATCATCAATACATAGATCATACCATACGTAAGAAATCAACTATACAAGAATGACATAAAATTGCACAATTAAACACACCATATATGTGGTAAATAGTCAAGGTTAATAAAACTCAATAATATATAAAAATATTATATAGTTATATAATAAAAACATTAAATCTATTGAATCACCCACTTCACATGGAGCACCAACCACAACTAGCTAAGCACCAACTCCACTAGGATTTGGAAATTACCCACATGGAAGGAGGTACCAACCACCCAAATGAATTAGCTAAAACTCATATTCATAATATATGTTATCACATTTAGGACACATTTTTTATCAACTAATATATTATTACCACTCTTTATCTCTTCACACTTTCAGCCATCTCAAACTTCCTTCCATCCTTATTCACTCAACTAGCCCTCTTCTTGACTTGATTAGATAATATGAACTTGATTTTCATATACAAAAACTCTATAAAAAGTTCTTAAAAGTTCATATAAACACATATTATGGTTTATAAGACCTTTTTAAACTTACCAATGTTTGATTTCATTCACTTGATTTTCTCACACAAATATAGGCCTAAATTTGCCTATTATTTATACAAGTCTCTTGTTCATATCATTATTAGAAGGCCAAGAACCCTTGAAATTATTAGGTCAGATACGAAATGGATCTTAATAAATATATTATACACGTATAAAATTTTATTTTAGTCCCTTTAGGTCTGACCTTCCTCAATTAGGCCTTATCTCACCTTTAGGTCTCATGGAACCTAATTCTATTAGGTCTATTTAGGACACGTTACACTTTGCCTTCCTTGGATCAATTTTATACACTTAAAATGGAAGTAACATATCATATTACACTTATATATACCCTTAATAATATCATCTATGTTTCTTAATACTTTTTAGCTTCAACCACCACTTAAAACACACCATTAACACTATTCACAATTAGGACTATGCAAAAACAAAAATTTATCTTGAATAACTGAAGTATAAACACAATTTTGTCAAATAAACATGGAAAAAATCACACATAAAAAATATAAATGACATTTATATCATCATTATGTGCTTTATACTTCATAATACATTGTAAAAGGACTCAAACTATTCTTTGTAAATGGCTCACTTAGAATTGTCATTACACTCCAAAAATTGGTCATGAATAACTTGATATTTAAGACAAAAAATAGAAATATCCATGGTTAATTATAAATTAAAAATATTATTTAAATTATATATATTATTATAAATTTTAAATATCAAAATGTCTAATGTCAAATATTGGTTTTACAAACCAATTTATTATCTTCAATACACATAGTCATCCCTGAACCAGTCAGCGCATTTTGGATTGAATTTTTCAACATATTATGCTAAATTATAAGATTATAAAAATAATATATAGGTCATTAAATTCCCAAAAAAAATATTTTATACATTGTAAACTTCAACTTAAGACATAAATCCTCAAACTTATTATTACAACTTGCTTACCCAAAATTGCCAGTTTGCCTTGACGACCAACCATGGTCATTTTAACCTTAAAAACCTATATGAATACTTTAAAATACTAATAATTCATGTGGATGATCATATTTTATTATTAAACCATTATTATATAGATAATTAATATTGTCAAAATGACAATATTGCTCTTGTATAGCTATCTCATGAACTTGTACTTTCACTGTCTCATCTACACTAGAAATGTAAAATTATAAGCAACATTTTAATCATATACAATAACATAAAAATCATATATCCAACATTAAAATTTATTAAAAATATCTAAAAATTTATTAATGTAGTTGGAATCATTCCTAATCTGTGATAACATATCCTTAATCATCATTTAACTTTTACCTCAATTTCTCATTATTCGCACCATTAGGTTTGTTAATGATTAATAAAATTTTATGAGTAAGGGTTAGAGAATAATTATAAATTATAATTGATATAAAATATAATTCTTTATAATTAACCTTCATCCATTTTGTAACTTTGACTAGGTCAACTCTAACTATTATAATAAATCTTTAAAAAGTAAGGCTTTTTCTATTCAATATACTCACTCACATAATAAATTAATTACACCTATAGGGTGACTTGGAGAGTTTAATACAACCTAATATCACTTAAATATACATTCCAATCCATTATGATAAATTTATAATAGGATATTTCATATCAGGTCACTATTAGGGTTCTTTGAGGGTTTAAACCATATTCTAGTCTTAACAATCATTCATAAACATTAGCCCCTCATTCTAAAAAATAATGATTTTAATTTTGAGCTATGATCCTTCCCAATACACCAAAAATATACTAGGTTCCCATATATAACATAGATATGCCAATGAACACTTGAAAATCCATCTCAATTTGAGAAGCCTTCATTTTGTGCACTCTAGAGACCTCAAACCACTTTTTATTCATTTTATTATAAAATATGACTTGAAACTTCATGAACATGGTAAAAAAATATTTAATTAAGTTTTTCAATGCTCACCTATTTACATATGCCTTATAAATTGATCTTGATACCTCAATAGGTCATGCTATCTCTCTTTATTTACCTAGACCTTGTCCTAAAAATCACATCAAGCCTTGAAAATGATTTTTATGCATCTTTTAATTCACTCTCCACCTATTTTTAAAACTCAAGAAAACCATATCATGATTAAACACTAATTTACATACTTCATAGGTATTGACAACACATCATGACAGCTCATTAGGTTAGGTAGGGTCTAGATCTAGTGTACTTAGAAACTTAGACTTAAGGTCTTACCCCTGTAAGTTCACCTTGAAATTATATTGAGTGATATAATGCCTCATATTTATGATAAATAAACCTTATAGATCATCTTTTGCATCTATGCATCCATATCACTAGGCCACCATTCTCTTTCATACACAATACTATAAATCTAATGCACAAACCTTCTCAAGTCTCGTACTAGGTTCAAACACTTGACAACATTGATGAATAATTTTAAAAACACATTTTTATGCTTATACACATTTCTCTCATGCCTAAATTTTCTTTAACCAATGTCATACCCTTGCACAAACCTCTTCATTCTCATCATGTACATGCACACACATATGATATGACTATACTTGTTATGACATAGGCTTCTCAAGACACCTTGTACTTCAAGGAATACTACATAAAATTATGCTTACCTTGACCTTGATATGAATCTTGACATAAAACTTAGAATAATAATTAGGTTTATTTCAAATTCTATCTCAATAGAGAGAACTAGGTTTCCTTCAAATAATCTCTTGTCACATGGCTCATATCTCATAGACCACTCACCATGTATCTTTACTAGATGTACCTTGACATCAATGACATCAAATGACATCAACCTTGAAATAAGAAAAAACACTTCTCAACAAGTCATTCTCATTGTATTCCATCTTCAAGATAAGAATATGTGAATGGTATATTATTTAAGTTTTAGAGGTGTTATATAGATTTGGAGGATTCCCTCTCTAAGAAGGAACAAGCCTCATTATGGATCTCAATGAAAAAAAACCATGAACTAGATCCCAATGCTTTAATTGGAATTTAAACAAGGTTTAAGTATTATTATCATTGTTTATGGGTTCTATGAAATCTTAGGTTTCAGTTTCTCCCTCAATATGCTTGTTTAACTAAATCAAAGCGCTTTACTTTTTTTTAATATATAGATATGGATGTCTAGGGTCCTAATAGATGGTCTTGAATGAGGAGTAATAGTCCATATGATATATATCAAAAGGAATATATTATATAATTAATTTATCAAGCTATTTCCACCTCATAATAGGATTTGATTCTAGACTAATAACTTCATAGGACTGTATGAAAGTACCTATAGGTCTAATTCCTCCTACACAAGTCTAATGATGGAGTGAGACCAAAATATTGAATATTACCATGAAGGGACAATTTCAATATGATAAAATAGGCCCATTAAAGTGTATAAATTGTTAATATTTCATGAAAAATCTTATAAGATCAACTTTGAGCCTAACCTTCAAATAGTTTCCCAAAACCATCAACTATAGCCGAACCTAAGCAGATGCGAGAAAGGGACATATATGAAATGTGAAATTACATATAAAAATGAATTAAAGAGATAAAATATATGGGAATAAAATATAATACATGTTGTTTAAAGTGAAAATAAACTTTGAGGAATAAATAAAACAAACTAACTCAGGCATATACAATTAGCCTAGTGCATACAAGTCCGCCAAGACAGTTGGAGTGTCTAGCTGATTTGAATGACAATGGAAAAAAGAATGTAAGGGTATCCACATGGTAGTATATGTAATAAATAAAATAATCAATATATCTAAAATACAATAAAGTTTTAGAGAGTTGCCTAGGTCTATTTGAGCATCCCTGATACATAAGATTGTGTGTTTGACTGTAGAAGTGAATTTTGATAACAGATTTAAGGAAGACCCAAATTAAGAGATGTTATAAAAATTTGAGATAAAATTACATGATAAAAAAAATTTATCAATAATAATTAAAATATAAACACAAACCACTAAGGTCTCTAACATTAATTGATCCAAACACTCAAACTAGGCCAAGGGAAGAAATGGTAGACCAGAAGAGAAGAAAGATACATATAGGAGTCTGAGCAATTGATGAAAAATGATAAAGGTTTAAATTATATGGAAAATGGTGCTAATATGAAATTTAATTCACCAATACACTTACATGTGGTTTAAAGCCTTGAGGCTC
Source organism: Torreya grandis (assembly GCA_037957365.1). Lineage (NCBI taxonomy): Eukaryota > Viridiplantae > Streptophyta > Pinopsida > Cupressales > Taxaceae > Torreya > Torreya grandis. The sequence continues at coordinate 34,186 of JARHVA010002927.1, forward strand.
AGTTTAGCCTTATAAGGCCTAAAAGCCTCCTTAAGCCTAAAAACTCCAACATCCTTCTAGTGACATATTCAAACTCCCTAGGAAGACATAAGGTCATGAAGAAATATATGATGATAATATAGGTCAAAATGAAGGTATTTTAGGTAGAGGAGGGAAGGATAATTATCAATTTGGCCTAACTACCCCCCTCAAGCTCCATCACCCCAATCTTCCATTTGGAGCTAATAATTCAAATGATCATATCTTACATGGAAAGATGCAAGGAGACTAATGATATTAGGGGAATTTTGGGACCCCTATTATATTATTATCAAGGTTATATATAGTTGTATTCATGAGGTCAAATCTATGAATTATATCTAACATTGTTATAATACCTATAATGTTTAGTAAAGATTTGGAGGGTGTCAACTTTTACTCATAGATTACCATTAAATATATGTGGGATGAGAAGCTATTATGAAGATTTTAGGGGGTCTATGTGCTCAAAACTCATGGACCATTTGTACTCTATGAACTATTTCTAAGATGATAGGCCACTAAAACAGTCCCTAAATCTTGATAAGAACCCAATGGAGGATAAATGGAGAAAAATGGATCAAAATCACTTGATTTGGCTTGGAAGGAACCTAAAACACATTTTTCACTCTAAAAATGTTCTAATCACATTATTGGTTTGTATGGAAAACTATATGGATGCATGAGGAACCCTAGTTTTCATGATTTAGTGATAAATTTAAGGTAAGAGTTATATTAAAAATTATGGATAATTAAATATGATGGTGTGAAGTGTATTACACCCTATTAGGCCAAAAAATAATCTTAATTCCTCCTATAAATTCTTTGATATGCCTAGATTAAAGAGGCAATCTATAAATTCTAGTGAAGGGTGACCTAGTCACCTCGGTGAGTAATAATTTTAGGTGTGCGCTATCTAAAAATTCATGAACCATGGTGTAAAATTATTTTTTATACCTAAGACATGGCCACTTACTCTAATAAGGTCCTACTCACACCATTAGTTTGTATAGATGCACCAAGAACACTATTTTTTCAATATTTAGTGATGAATATAAGGTACAAATCTAGATGAAAAATTGGAGATCATTAAATAGGATTGTTTGGAGTTTATTCCACCCTCTTACACCAATGAATTCTCTCAATTAATCTTATAAATTTTTATACATGCCTAAACTAAAATGCATTCTATAAATGCTAGTGAAGGGTGACCTAGTCACCTAGGTGAGCAAGAATTATAGGTGTGCACTATCTGAAAATTAATGAACCATGGTGTAATATTATTTTTTATATCAATTACCCATTCTTAATTATCTATGAAAGTCTCATGGCCATCTAAGCAACTAGCACTGAGCTACTATGCCTAGTTGTCAACTAAGGGAGATGTCTATTGGCATATATGGCTTATAAGAGAGTAAGTGAAGGGAAATAAAAATAATTTAAATGATTCATGGAGGTGAGAAGACACATATCATGTCCATTATGGAGGCCAATTATACCATAATTCCTTATTAACAAGAATGCTAATTATACCATAATGCCATAATGTTACTTAATACTTCATATAGGCCAATTATACTATAATTACAACATTGTAACTACCAAGATAATAAGTGATTAAACATATTATGGCATTAGTTTTTTTAATTTGGTCAACCAAGATGTAAGGTGCCTACACTAGACCATTTTCTATTCCATACTCTCATTTAAGGCTAGTATGCAGCCAAGGCAATGCATGAAAGAGGTCAAGGAACTATTATTGAGTAAATAAGGATAATTATGGAATATCATCCACACTTAAATTCCATATTCCCTTTTCTTTCCTTCTATTGTTCTATAAATTCAAGCTAAAAATCCATTGTATGCATCACTTGACTGGGTATGAAGAAACTCTGCCCAAGATGTACCTTGTAGCCTTTGAATCAATATAAGGAATATTTAAAATACTCTATTTTATCTTAGTATGTTTCATACTTGTTGATTTAAATAAGTATTGAGTCTTAACTTCCTTTATAGGTCATTTTTATCACCTTTTTGATATAAGATTATCCTAAATAGGTCATAAGGTGTGTGAGAGTGTTGGTGATTATGTTCAGAGTAGAATATGACTAGAAGTTTCATGTAAAATAACCTTCCATTCATCATCATCATCAAGTTTCATATATCTATAATAACCTCCATGTGACATACTAATGCTTAGGAGTCTCTTGGATAAAATGTTTTAATCACTAGTCCTTGTATGATTCATAAGTGTTGTTGAAAGGTCAAATAGAGTGGATATAATATGTTGGTGCATCACCTTCCATAGCTTGGGATATTTCATGCAATCCTTCTATCCCTTTTCATCAAAAAGCTATTAGGTTAAGGAATAGATCTATAGGTGATGCAACAGGGGAGCTAGACCTAAAACTAGAGGTTCACCTCACTAACTAGGCTACCCACACCTAGAAGTGTTCCCATCATATTATTGGGATGAGGTAGGTCTGAAATACTCTTACCTGAAAGGGTGAAATATAGACTAATAATAAGGGCATCATTGGATTTACAAAATTTATTTGGAGCATTATTATTCAATCATCATCTTATCTTTCCTCAACATATTTTTTATTCTTTGAAAAAATGTTATTGAGACTATGTCTCATAATGCCTTCTCAAATAAGGGCAAACTATAGACACTCAATTTCAGCCACTTTTGTTCCTAAATTGGGATTCCATTCAATTTATATAATATGACATAATCTAAGGTTAAAAATCACCTAAATTCCCAAATCCATCTATGCAAGGGATTTAACTATTCAAAAACATGGCAAGGCTTGTTTTTGTAGTATTACCATGTATGCACCAATAACCTTGTATGGTTTTAACCCTAGTCAAATTATGAGTTACTAATTTGACGTTCTTATACTATCAAGATATTAATACAAAAAAAATTAAAATAATTTCTAGAAACGAAAAATCTCTAAGAAAGACTAATTAAAAATAAAATCTCAATTAACTTGCCTAAGCAAAAATTACAAGTTGAATTAATAAATTTCATTTATCAAAAAATGAATTTTTAGTTAAATATGAATTAAATGTCAAAGGAGCTAATAAAATGATTTATTAATTTTTAAATATTCTAAAAAGTAGATCCACAAACTCATAAATATATAATGTGAGTTTTCATTGCTCACAAATATTTTAAAATAAATGTTTAAGACTTCATGAATGCTTTGACCCAAGCCAACGTTAGCCTAACTCAACCTTGGTTATTTTATAATAAAACAAAGTTGAAACTAAACCTATCCTCCATAGGGTTAGATTTAGTTCTAAGATGAATAAATAAAAGTGCCCTCACTCTACCAAATAAATCTTTTGTGTGCAAGGTTATTCTATAAGAATTCCTTGAAGAATTCATTAAATTAATAATATAATTCCCATTTGATACCAAGATTCACGTCAATCTAAGCCGAAGCAAATCAAATCAACAAGTGTCCATTAGAGAATTTCTACAAACAAGGAGAATCATTGATATAAGTATCTAATTCCATAGATTGAGAAAAAACATCTACTAGGCCAATAAGTGAACATCAATTTTGACAAGGGAGGTAAAAATTTTATGTGTTTTATGACTATTTTGTGACCTTGTCCATTATGTTATGCTCCCCCTAGTTCTTGGATAAGAGTGTTTGGTTTCATTGTATTTCTATGAATGAATTTTTATTATCTTGACTAACAAGGAATTAATCAATTGGTGTGCTCTTTAGACTCATAGGATACATTACTAGCTTTTATTTGAGTTCAATAAATGTTGTTTGACATTTTAGTGTCCATTCAAACCTTTTATATATACAAAATATATTTTCTAATGGTGTATAATTGGTTACATATTCCTTGATTAATTTTCTTATAATATTTGGTGTGGCCCAAAAAGGTTTTTGCCTTTTTGTAACTAGTTGGAGTTGGATTCCCGACTATTACTATAAATTTAGCTTGGTCAACTAGGATTCCATCACTATAAATTATGTGACCTAGTATAACACAAAAAGGTATGGAAAATAAGCACTTATTCAAATTAAAAACAATGCATAAGGATAAATGATGTTATAGAATGATATACAACTTATAAAAATTATCTTTGAATTAAGGAAATATAGCCCAATCATCTAAATAGACTTCCAAAAAATCATTAATAAAATATTTAAAGGTAGTTGCCACAACACTAGAGTAAATTTATAGAGAATTATTAAGACCAAATGGAATTACCTTATATGTGAATAAATTCTATTATTTTTAAAAAATTATGTTATCCTAGTCTTACTCTATGATAGGAATTTTATGGTATCCACTGAATCCATATTTTAGACAGTACACCTTGTGGCCTACGATAGATTAGAGAATCTCATTTGTGAATGGCATGGTAAATGGGAAATTAATGGAAATAACTTTCAGTTGCATGGTAAATGGGTCATTAGTGTAAAAATTTTGGTTCCATTTCTGAGACCCATGTTGAATTTTGTTGCTATGATGGTATAATAAGATGATGTACTAGCTTTCTCTCATGAACATTAATCACCAGGTATATTAGGTGGAAGATAGTTTTGCACATAAGAATCCAAATTTTGAAGGACACAAGATAATAAAATGAGTTTCCACATAACCTATATGATTATTTTTATAAGACATTTTTATGTGAGTTACCTGAGCATTTGTATAAGTGGTTGGATACATATTCAACCCATAAAAGAAGAAACTATGGATAGTGTTATGAGTGGAAAAAGGAACACCTAGAGAAGTTTGGGACCTTGAATGTTACCTAGACTAATGCAATGGATAAATTGTGACAATGAGCTTAGGATAGCTACATGCTTTAGTTCACAGTATCAACTTATTCTTGCCCTAAGGAAATGGAGTACCGATTATTACATGACCATAGTGGCACATCTGTGGAGGAGTTTGACACAAAGCTCAAGAAGTTAAAGGTTGATTATAGTTTTGAATCTTTGGTGATTGAAGGATGAAATCATTTCATTTATGATCTATGGAAAGGAGAAGAGGGGGATGTGTAGGTGAGGTGTGATGGAAGGGAACAAGCAAATTGACCCCTGATAACTCAAAAGACAAACCTATAATGAGATATGACACTGATTGATGGATAATCTAGAACCTAGAAGTGCCAAGAGGACCCAAAACAAATGGGAAGGTCATGGGGAATGATATATTAAAAAATATAAGTGCAAAGATGAAATTATTAACAAAGTAATTAACAAAGATCGATACTTGATAGGTCTAGAGTTGGCTGAGATACTATAGAATTTAAAGAGTGCATATATGTTTGATGTGCCTACCCCTTTTGAACCTAATTTGAATGCTAATGTGATATATCCCCCATTTTATTATAGTAAAAAAGTGATTTTTAACCCTACCAATTCCTAATATTTTAGACATTTTATAGCTTTATATTGTAACTTTGTTATTGAATAACTTATTCCATACAAGGAGGTGAGTGCAACTATCTCTAGTCCATTGAGTGTATACTCACCATAATATAGCTTTAATGTGAGCATACCAACATAAACAACTTCAAAAATACAAGGTGGGTAACATCCCATAGGAAGTGGTTCAACACCAAAAATAAGTAGCATATCACTAATAGCATCAATTACACCATTAAGAATGATGGGACCAATGCCAACCACTAGGGATAGAGACACTTGTGGAAAACTTCTAGGAGGAGGAGGTAAGCTCCCTAGTGGAATAGGACTACCACTAAGAGGGTAAGATCTAGGGGGAAAAGTGACAAATACCAACCACACCCTCATACAAGATCTACTATAAAATGGCTATGCACATCTCAGAGTATTATAGCATGGAAAATGATGTATAACATGTGTTAAAGTTTGAATTATATTTTTGTGTGTGAGGTATAACCCATTCATAGTGTAAGGTTACTTAGTTTAAAACCATGTTACTTGATCATTCCCACATATGGTACAAAAAATTTGTTCCCAACTAGGCCATGATTGATTATAATTCCTTAAAGGATGCATTACGAAAGGAGTTGGACATATTATAGTTTGAATAATAGAGCATTGAAATTCTAAAATAAATTACCCAAGGACTCGTAGATAGTATGTGATTGTACAATACATAGTTCAAAAATATCTTATTAAATATATCATATGATATTCAGCCTTCTCAACATGCATGGTTAAGTGGGGGGTTTTTCATTCCATTCTAAAGGATCATTTCCATGAAGAGTTTACAGACCCTCAAGAAGTACTTGAAGATGCACTTAGATATGAGGTAGTTAGAAGTGTAAAAACTAGGATCAACCCATTTATAGAGACACAAATTGAATCTATGGTGTCCCAACTCTAAAATCCTACTGCCAAATTTTTGCATGTCACTCAAAGTAAACTATGGTACATTGAATACAAAGTACAAGGCCATAATAAAACTAAATACCCATGGATTAATGCACAAACTTTGAATCTAAATTATGATGTCTTACAATAATTTCACAATGTGAGAAACTATCCTATATTTTAATGTGCCAACCAAGTCAACACAATATTCTATTATCATTTTTATGATTCTTACACACATAAAACTATTAATTGTTAGGTGATTTACAAAATGCATGAAAAATCCCCCAAATTAGAGTTAAGGGCCAAATATTAATCCCAACAGAATTGAATATCATCAATTTTTTTTGATGCAATAACCATGGGACTAACCCAATCTACCTTTTTCACTAGATAGATGATCCTTACTTCTTGCATGTGATCTATCTTAGTATTTTATGTCATCTTTATGTTGAGATTCAATCTATGTGGTAATTTTTTAATGGGTCTAGTGAACTCTTTCAATTCAACTTGCATCTCCCACAACTATGGATCTACACCTTGAACTTGTATGAACTTAATTATAAAGACATCTTAGTAATCTATTAGTAGGTATAATGCCTTATAAATCTCATTTAAAACCTAATATTCTTCCAATATCACAAGTTTGGGCATAAACTCTCTTTTAATATTTTATTCCATCTTCTTCATTGGTTATTTATATAATTTTTTAGATCCACTAGAAGTGCCTCTCATTGATTCATTCCCCTTCTCATTCTCAAATTCTTATGTTTCATAATATTTCCTATTTATCTTGATCTACACTTTAAAAAATTATTGGCTTTGCTTCTTACTTTTGTTCAAAGAGGCATTCTAAATCCACATCCCCATCACTATCACTAGATTATGCCATCTCATATTTAATTTTATTATAAGTTTTAATAAGAGATTGCTTTTGTTTACTAGCCTTGTAATTATGAATCACTAGATTCAAATATAAAGTTTCTTCATGCTACATTTATTAATATATCATAGATTCCAAATATTCTAATCAAATGTAGCATACAAAAAATTTAAATTTTTACAATATATTCTACACTAATGGATTGTCATATTTAAACAAAAAAGTTATAAAAATTATTACTATACATGTGTTTAATGTTTAGTCTCCATTTTGTGCTCCTGATGCATACACCATGTAGTTGAAAGTGGCACTAACATGTAGCTAAAAATATGCACCTAATATCTTATATCAACACCTTGTACAAAACATATATCTACACATTTATGAATATGTAGGTCAGGACATTGGACTTATTGGAATAATCAAAACTATATTCTAATAGTGAGTGGTAACTAAAATCATTTTCATAAAAATTCTGAATGATTCATCCTATCATAATTATTTTTATTTATTTACTGCCAACCATGTCATAGTAGTTCCCTTCAAGGCATAATTAAATACACTGAATCTTTAATTCATATCTAGTACATGGTAATCCAACCTAAAGATAAATTGATTTAGATCTTCTATCATAAAATATTTTGTTAATTCAAATTCTATGGACAACAACATGTGTAGATTCTATACCGCATAATATCCCCTAGCCCAAAGGAACAAATTGTGTTTGAGTCACCACATATTGACAATGTTGATTCCTAAGGTAAGATAGATTATAGAGTAGGATATGTATAATCCATTATTTTTGAACCTGTATTATATCTGAAATTTAACTTTAATTTAGTTGGAGATCACACAAATAAAGAGGGACATCCTTCAATTTGAAACTTAAGAGTTGGAGGTTTTTATCACTAGATTATAAACTAGCTTCTTTATTGTCTACATTTGTATATTTTACTCAATATATGGTTTAAATAACTAGAATTCCATAGATTTTAGATTTTTTTAATTTTTATCTACACTAATTTTGAACCAACTGTTATCATTTGAGGCATAATGTGACTAGTTATTTTAGAATAACATAGGGATTCTTCTCTTATTTATTCAATGGTATAACAGCTATCTTGTCCCCTTGATGTGCCTCTAATTGATCATGCATTGTATTTAAAGTCATTTTACCATCATAATCCCATTTCTTACTATTCAAGGTAGGATAATGGGTCTCATATATTTACATGTCAATGATTTCAAAATCTCCTTGTAGAATCAACTCAAAAACTCTAATATATACATCTTCTAGGTGACCAATTGGATCTACCCTCTCGTAGTCTACAACATTAGGAGTAATAGGACTATATCTAAAGTTTGGACTAATAATATCCTCCAAATTAGATATAGGAATCATGTTCAGATTAATTATAAAATCAAATATTACATTGGGGATCTCATATCCTATGAGCTCAATGTGCATACATGAGTCAAAACACCAAGTTTTTTTAGTTTTGACATACCAAATCACCTTATCAATATGTTATTTTCTTCTCTATCCAAAATCAAAAAGATTATGGAAGATATTGGTAATATTATATGGGATATATTTTTTATGCATAATATTTATAAGTTTAAAAAATATGTTAGAGTAGTCACAATACCTTCTTATCTCATAATATGCACAATTTTCCCATACATTTGTGCATCAATGGTTGTGTAATATACTTCACATGAACTCTATTATTGTATGAATTGAAGGACTTATGTATATTGATGCATAGATCTATTTTATATATTAGGGTAAAGATATTTATCCGATTACACTTTCATAATTCTATGATCTTGTGACATTTCTAATGGAGGCAACCCTTGGTGGGTATTTTATTGTCTAGTAATTATTTGGAGGAATACATTTTTCTTATATTTCACATTTATCATATTCACATTTTGCATTGGATTTTATTTCATTTATTTTCTAATATTGGGAAGTCTTTATTCTGATGTTATCCTTCCACTCTAGAATAAATGTAATATGTCTATCTTTGAGGATTAGTGTGGAAATTTCATGTAAAATTATTATACTCACCACACAAATAAAATTGAATGGGTTGGAAATATTTCCATTTATCATTATTTCAACCTCTTTTATATCCACCTTATTACCCTCCTCTATTATGTTAAAATCCCTAACCATGTGATTACTACCCAATGAATCCTTCTTATTATGTTTATTGCACATTATATCCATCATATTGATGTTGAGGTGATGTGGGATCCCAATTTGAATGTTGATATTGAGGACTCAAATTATTCCATGAGGATTGATATTGATATTAAATAATGATGATTTATATCTAGACATACCCTAGGGTTGATATTAATATTAAGGAGATGAAGGCATCCACTAAGGATTACCTTATGTCACATTAGTCATTTCCACCTATAGGCCTAGAATTCCATGGTTCGTAACAGGTAATTATTGCACTATGATTAAAATGACATTTTTGGTGATATATTAATTTAATTCCTATAAAACTTGACAAATCTTGTCATCATGGTTGGTGAATTTAAAAACATTATAGTACAAACTCTAGTATTTCTAAATGTATTATTTTAATAGATAACCCTTTAAGATTACATACCTAACTATTCTACATAGTTCATATAATTATATCTCAAGTTTAGGATAATCATTTCTATGATGCCCTTCTCGACCAAACTCTATATACCATAAGACATATTTAAGTCTATAATTTTTATACATCTTGTGTAGATTCAAAATCTAAATAGCCTTATACAATAACTTCAGTGACATATTTGTTAGTGATAATCTTGGTTTAATAGTGTACTTCATGTATCCAATCAGTATCTAGATTTTGCAAACTTTATAGTTTTTCTTCTAAATAACCTATTAATTATATCCATATTAAATAAAATAAATACTACTCTAATATATATAACCATGTAGCTAATTACCCATGTGATTTTCACTAGAATATTTCATAAATTTATCCATATATATGCTCTTGAATAATTTATTTCATAATCTTCCCTATTTTTCTGCTTCCTCTTTTACAAAACTTTGAATTATTTCATTGATTCATATTAATACATATATTTTCCATGGTAACCATATCAACATGTTTCAAAAAAAATTCCATGCTTACCACATTATTATTACCAAAGGTTCCTATAAAATCCTTTAGAACATGCTAATACAGGGATAACTTGCACATGAATTAATAATAATAAATAATAGATGACAATTCATACTGAATATATTCATTAATAGGAAAAATAGATAATTTATAAAAAAAATGTAGACATATTAGAATATGAATAGTTGTTATAAACTCATATGATTAACAGATTAAAGAAAATAAAGTATTCACTACACATAGAATAATGATAAAAGATACATAGGAAAAATATTTTAGAATGATATGTATTAATGTCTATCACATAAAAAACATATCCAAATATAATTTATTAATAAATATAGAGTTTTATAAAGTGTTATTTCTTCGCATTTTAACATTTCATTATGCCCAAAAGAAAAGACTCTTCACATTCTGAAGTTTAATACTATGCTTACAAAGTTCAAATACATATAAAAATATTATACAAAATAAAAAATAATGTAAGCTACACACATTTCCATCATATATAATCTATCATTTTGGTATATATATTCTACACCTAATATAAATGGTCCTCATAGAAGGGTTAATGGCATTCTTAGGCCAACCCATATACATTTAACTATTTGAAAAATTGAGTTTTTTTAGGGTACGGAGACTTGCATTTTATTATGGAAAATAAAATCAATGATAATATCTAATTTTAATGAAATTATCTAGGATGGAGGAAATTTTCTAAGGTTATGTAACTGATAGTGAATAATATATATTAGATTTTAGGTGTTCTATGGTTACAAGTGATATAAATAATGATAATCAGGGTTAGACTAAGATACAAGTTATTATTCCCAATGAGGTAGTGAGTTTGATAATTTTGGATGTAATTAAGGTCAAACTAAAGTCCTTGAGATATTTTTTCAAGTGTACAATTCTCTTTTACCATATAAATCTAGATTTAAGCATTACACAAACCAAAATTCCAAACTAATTTCTAAAAAAATTCACTAATCCATGAAATATATGTGACTCAAATGTATTTTATGGTGATAACCAATAAAAAATATATTAAACCTTCTAAAATTCCATATTTAAACCTTATTTATAAATTAAAAGTACTAATTATAATAATTCTTTTTGCATTGAACCACATTTCTTAAAATTTACAAGTAACTTTTCATCTCAAAACATCTCTAATACTTGATGAAAATGTCTCAAATTTTAAAATCATTTGTATCAAATATAAATATGTAATTAAGGTAAATAATGATAAAATTACCAAAAAAGGGCTTAATATATTCATTAATAAATCTCATGAATGTACTTGATGCAAGAATTAACCCAAATGAAATAACCAACCACTCATATAAACCCTCTTGCATCTAGAATGTTGTTTTTCATTTATCACCTTACCTTATATGAACTTTTTCATATCTGATCTTCAAGTGAATCTTTGTGAAATATCTTGCTCCTAACAATCAATATATAAAATATTCCATGTTTAACAATGGAAAACTATAATTTATGATTATCTTGTTAATGGATCTACAATCAGTGCACATTATCTAGCATACATTTTTACTAAGTGATAATACACATAATACTAAACATGGGATACAAAATTATATAATAAAATATTTATACAATAGTGCTTAAACTTATATTTTTACCTCTACATTCTCTTTTGTATTCATTCTATGTTGCACTTTGTTTAATAAACTCAAATCTATAATCAAATCCATGTGATGACTTATGCTTATCATCATTTTTAATACATATAGTATGTCATTACACATAATCTCTTAAAACTCAATTAATATATATTTTAATTTGTGAAAAAATATTTCTTTTTGTTATGACTACATTAATTTCCTTTCGATTAGAAATCAACTCATGACAAGCATTCCACTTTTTCTCCTATATGGAAATCATCAAAATCTTTGCAATCTTCTCTACTTATTTACAATTATACTTTATTGGATTTAGTGTATGTGCTACTCCATGTTTCCAAAATGTGTATATATTGTGAAACCACCATGTTATGTTGTGAAGTCAAACTAGTAAGACATTCCAATAAAAATATGAAAAATATCTATAGGAATTACATCCCATTAAACCTCATTTTTATATGTTCCAATTTGAAAACTTACCTAACATTGTTCACTCACAAAAACATGATGTCCCTTCAATAATTACGAAACATTATATATATTCAAATTCAAAATTATATATAAACCATGTTTATCTACATTTTTTGTGAAATGATATTATTAATACTACTATTATCAAAAATTAATTTAAAATAATTACTTTGAAATATACAAACGATTATAAAAAATAATTTCTTTGCATGTGACTATTCTCCTCTTTCATGGGTTTCAACTATACCATCTTCATCATGATAGCTTATGTAGTTTATGGTTCATCTATGTTATGGATATACATAATAACTTATTCATTTTCACATGTGAAATATGTACTTTCACCAATTATCCTACCTCCTTCATTATGCATATGGGGATACTCAAATGTTCTATGTCTTGTTTCACCCAATAAAATATAAGTACCATTGAATGCATGACTCCTACCTCTTCCATATAATCATCTTCTTGTAACAATTACTATACCTATATATACATTGACATCATTTCACTATGAAGTACATGCCTCACCTTCTTTCACATACATAGAATATAATAAACTAATTCCTTGTTTGTGTCCTCATTTATGCATGAACTTTACATTTTATTACATAATTTTTTTCTATTGGAGTTATAAATTTTATTTAGACTTAAACATAAATTGATATGCCTATTCAATATATCATAATAATATCACCTAAACTATTCATGAATTTTCATGTGCAACACATTCACACAACTTCATATCTTATCATCATAATCTTCAACATGACCCACTTTGATTATAAGTTTATAGGACTCCTTAGTGTAATCCTTCACACTCATATCCAACTATTATAAGTGTTTAAGTATATTTAAAAATTCATGTTATAATCCACATGAATGAATTTATATTTTATCTTCATGACAAATATTTTATAAGTCTCAATCTTATATTTTACTTTGTGTAATATTTCAACTTCAACATACTCTCACCATAAGAATGTGTGAACTTTAAAATTTATACCATATAACTTAACTTTCTTAGCATATTCCACACTTCATATAAAACCCTTTTTTTAACTTAGTGATCTTATAAATTAGCTATTAAATACTAAAACTTATATAATAACTCATGAGATCCAAGTTTATTTTACTTTAACATTCTCATAACATGCCACAAGAATCAATATTTTAGTTTATCAACCATTTATTATGTTTTTTAATATTAAAGTCCTTCCTATATGACCCTTTTATATATTTCATCATATACTAATAGACCACCTTAGTGATGGAATATCTTTAGAGTCTATAATCAGGCTTGTATTTTCTAATCAATATAGCTAAATCTACAAGTCTCGTTACTCCAACCACTCTTTCTATTTCTCCCCCTCAACATACTTTATACACCATTTCCTATGAAATATAAATATTATGTCAAATGATGATCTATAAAATCTAGATAAAATAATTCACTTACACTTTCTCCCCAACACTATCATTATAAGATGTCAAAGACACGATAGAAATTTTGCAATTAGATTTACAAGGACATAGAAATAAATTTTTATGGTACACATGGAAGGTGTGAAAAGAGGTTCGTAGAGACGTTAATGATAACATTATATGGGAATTATATTTATAGAACTTTATATGGTGAATGATACCAATTTAGAGGGATTTTTGAGGAGTACATGAAAGGCTTTAGATAGGTTTATTATGTATAATCTATTGAAACTCACAGTAAATATTTTGTGGAGGTGTAACAAAAATTTTCAAAATTTTTGATATTTTTATACCAAGAGGTGAATTATTCCTAATGTTATTGCATTTCCTTTCACATGGTCCAATATTTATATGAATTAGTTCCTTTTTAATAATATTGGACTATTTTTTTTGGAAAGAGGATAATATATAACTATTAAGCGATAAAATAATCAATTTGACCATTTCAAAGAAAACATTATTATTAAACCTTATATCATGTTGTCCAATATTTATATGAAATAGTTAATTTTTAATAATATTGGGTTACATTATTTTTAAGTGGATAATATATCATTATTATAAGATAAAATATTTGTTTTCATCATTTAATTGATAAAATAGTCGTTTTATTATTTTAGATATAAAATTATTCAATATCATATGATTATATTACCTTTATTTTTAAGGGATAAAGCTCTAATAACCATGTAAGAAATGATATAACAATGTGAATATTCAAGAAAATCTTCAAAAATGACTCACTCTGATATGCAGAAAACACTAACAAATAAAAGAAAAAAGGTAAAAAAAAAAATGTATTGTTGAGGAAATGATTTCAACATAAAATACACCATAGTTTCATGTATTTCATTAAAATTACTATCCATTAATATAAAAATAGATATAGGTATATATATATATATATATATATATATATATATATATATATATTGAACAAAAATAATTTTCCCTTCTCCTATTGACCACCTATTAGGATAATGTGATTAGCCTATTTAGATGTGGTATTTATTAATGGTGGTGATAATATATGGTAACTTATCCTAGTCAATATAGATAAAATTTTGACAAATCACACTTACTATAGTAGATAACCTAAGTTAAATTAATATTGGGTGCATATATAATATTGCATCGACACTTCTCATTAAGATAATTTTAAGGAGGTGTATATATAATAAGAAGACTAAGAATCCTCTTAAACTAGTTTCCAAAAGTTAGACTTGATGAGGTACCCATGTACAATAAATATTTTATGGAAAAATGAGACACCATAAGGGATTAAAAAAAACATCAAATACGTGAATGTAGGTAATGATATATGCCATAAGTCATCATAATAAAATAATAAAAAAATAAAGTAGTACACCAATATGCTGAAAAACACTGGATTGATACATTACAAAATATTGGTGTATTTGATGGGTTGAGTCCATAAAAAAACTGAGGCAATGAGGGGGTTGATCCACTACTTAATAATGTATCAATTGATATATTTTTCCACAAAAAATAACATTATGTGGGATAATATCACATTATAAATACACAAAGTAGGCTGATCCACAATGAAATAAAGTGTACGTAAATGGACACCTAGTATAAAACTCAAAAATAGATTACATGAGTGATTCAAATAAGCTATTTATGTATTGAATAAATTACATATGTTTGGTATGAATGAAAATAATGGTATAAATTGAGGTGTTAAAATAAAACATATTTCACTAAACACATGCCATTAATAAATAAATCATCAAATATATATGCTAAGATGTTTCACTGCACTATCCAAAATAGATACATGCAACACCTAAAGAAAGTGTATTAATCACACGCAACCACCCATAATGTTAAATAGGTGGAGTATGTGAAAAAATATGTATGAGTGATACAAATCCATTACTTGAACATCAAATAATTGAAAATAGATAAAAATACATGAAAATTCTCACTATAAGGATTTAGACTATCTATAAAGGTATCAAATAATAATAAAAAAAATCACAAAAGATAGATAAAAGCTATGACGAATGGCATAGTGTATGCTAGGAGTTCATATAGATGGAACCAAAAACACCAATAATTAAAAAGAGGCATTGTAGACACAATATAAAGCTCCATACAATGAGACTATTAATCTTTCATAAAATGGAATCATTAAAATGATATTTTACAAACAAATAGTATTGTTATGTAGTATGAATTATGCATGAGCAATATAGCTAATATGTAGAGTAGTTATGCTAGTAAAGTCTATGCAAGGAGTTTTTAGGATGCCACCACACAACTTATCTAAAATCCATATTAAATGGACATGAATCGTAATATAAGTCTCCTACAAGTCATCTGAGTTAATGTGAACAAAAAATGTGTGTAATAAAACATATAACTTAAATTTATGACTCTCATGCTTATTTAAATTTGAAAAAACATCAAGAATAAAAAGGTGCATAGTATTAATATCAGGTTTCTTGTTCTTCAAAAAATGTATAGATTAAACCATGTGTCTCTTAATATTCTCATGATGAGTGGAGAAAATAAAATTAAGTGATTAGCTTGCGTGAATGGTCATACTAAAGGTGAATCACATGCTCAATACCAATGCCATGAAATTAATCTAGTGAATAGTTTGGATTGCGGTGTTCAAAATAAAATAAAGTTGTGAAACAATACCAAAAAATATTTTTTGGACTCGTATATCAAAGTACACTTTGGATACATGTTAGGCCTACTTACTAATGTAATGAAATGTTTGATTCACTACACCCTTACATGACTGGAACCGAAGGAGGGGAATTGAAGTAATTCACTAGAGGTAAACACATAAAAAAGGAACTATGATGAAGTTGGTTGTTGTTTAAAGGTATTATGGAATTTAGGTCATATCAGTATATGCATACACTCATAAGTATTGAGCACCATAAGTGGCACTCATACCTCCTCATAGGACCGTTTCTAGGTCCTTAACCCTAAATAAATGCCTCACTCTCCCTAGTGGGTTTTAGTCCCGCTAAAGTATGGTTAATTTAAATAATTGGATAAAATAAGAAGGTAATTCTTAAATTTCTTAACTATTAGTTAGGTCACTCATATATTAAAATCAAGGTATATGACAAGTACTAAAAAATTAGCAAATATAATTAATTCCACTCTTCTAGATTTTTAATCATTCGAGAAACAATTATAAAAGTATAAGAGAAAGTAGATTTATTAGAACATTCTTGAATGAAAATAGTTGGGTTAAAACACCTTACATCCTTTAAGGTCATTTCACTATTCATGTATCATTTATATCAAACATAGTTGTTTATAATAGATCATAACTTTAATATTGTATTTTTATAATCCATGCAACTATTTAAATTGGCATATCTAATGCTATAAAAGAGAATGACACATAAATATATGATTTATAAATGAAAGGATCATAATTTCAAAAAAATATCTATTCAATAAGGACTTTATTTAATTTATATGTGAATTTTCTAAAGACATAAGTGTACAATAACTTTATTGCAATAAATATAGGCAAATCAAAATTAGAAAATGTGCAGTGGAAAATTTCAAGTAGTCATAAGCAACTAGGGTCATTTGAGTTTATAGATGAGTGGAACCCAAATACAATTTTTTACCCATTAAAATCTTATAAAAATTCTTCTGGAAGTCAAGGCAACTAGCTAACACATTCAGCTCATGGGAAGAGAGCCAAAGGAATATTGAAGTATAACTTTTTGAATTAATTAAGACGTTGTGATAACTAGTTATCATTTAAGGATTTCATTATGGATTCATATAATGTATTCTCAAAATTTAGTAAATAAAGAAATCATTGTGTAAGATCATTCATCAAATTATAGAAATTATTAGTTCCTTTACCCTTGCTTTAATTATTTATGAATTACTTTCAGATTTCATAATCATACATAATTAAAGAAATGATATTTTATAATTGAAAACATACCTTGCACACAACCAATAAGTAGTTAGTGCATGATATAAGAACATATTTATTTTATTTTCCTCATATTCCCACTATCAATCTTATGCATTGCTATAAGGGTTAGATGTTCCAAATGCAACTATGTATTTATAAATGAGAGTAACCAGATATCTAATTAGTAATCCAGCTTAGGTAAATGATATCCTACTTATTTAATTCTGAATTCAAGTAACTAATGTAAATTATTAACGTATATACATTCCATTTAAGGTAAACTTAAACAATTTAAAAACTTATTCATTCTAAAATATACAACTGTATAATAGCTATATGTAAAACATCTACATGTTTATGAAAAATTGAAATAAACATTAAT
>JARHVA010002927.1:57500-62500 GCA_037957365.1 Torreya grandis
AAAGGTGCAACAAATCATGGTGCCAACATGGAAGCCTTGAAAAATTTAATATAACTTTTTTATGGTCTAACACGCATAAAAACTTTATCCCCTATGTTGAATTCTCATGGATTTATTTTAAGATCTACATAGCCTTCCTACCTATTAGAAGCTACCTTTAAATTCTACCTTATTATTTCTATATGCATATCATATCTATTAGAAAATTAGGCCCATTAACTTCCCCATTTTCTAGGTTGTCCCAACCATTATGTGTTATGCACTTGCATCCATATAACCCTTTAAATGGAGCCATCTTAATAGCTGAATGGTAGGAATTATTATATGCAAACTCAACTAATGAAGATAATCCTCCCATTTTGTTTTCTAATAAATTACATAGATGAAAAACATGTATTTGACCACTTGGTTGAGCTATTCTATTTTCCCATGTATTTATGGATAATCTAAAGAGCTAAAATTCAAATGTGTCCCAAAGGCTATAGCTAAAGTACATCAAAACCTTGAAGTAAATAGTTTGTTTTGATCTAATATGATCAGCTCAGGTATGCCATGGAGTCTTAATACTTTCATTACAAAGCATTATACAAATATAGATGCATCATCTATCAAATTACCAATAATAAAGAGGCCAACTTTAGTTGCTTTATCAATCACTACCAAGATTGTGTCATGATTTCTACATGATTTTGGAAGCCCTATAATAAAGTGAGAATACAACCCACTTATTCATAAGAATATAATTAGGGTAAAACATCTTTCCTAAATGGTAATGCTCAACCTTAACCTGCTAGCATTCCAAGCATTTTGCTATAAATTCTACAACATCATGCTTTATCTGAGGCAAAAATAGATTTTTTTCAGCTAACATATCATTTTCTAACACCTACATGAGCATAATAAGGCAACTTATACACTTAATTAAGTAAAAAAATTATCAATTCACCCATCTTGGGGATGCAAATTCTACCTTTATGCCTAATTAAGCCATCTGTTGCAATAGAGAATTCAACAAAACTTTTTTCTACTAGCTCGTTAGCCAAACCTACACTTCATGGAATCATACATTAGTAAGATGCCATTCCAAAATATCACTTATAAAATCTATTTATAATACTAAAAATTTAGTAAGGTGCATGCATCTACTGAGTGAATTAGCCACATCATTCTCCTTTCCTTTGAAATATGAAATATTCATGTCAAAATTGCTCAAAATTTTTAGCCACCAGTGCTAGCATGCATCTATATCTTCTTGATAAAAAAAATTCTCAAGACTTCTATGATGAACTTTTACTTAGAAAGGATTTCTCAACATAAAGTATTTCCATTACTTAAGTGCATGGACAATGCTATCAAGTTTCATGTCATGTGTAAGATAATTATTTTCATGCTCTTTTAACTTTCATGACTCATAGGCCACAACCTTGTCATATTGAGTCAATATCCCTCCAAATACTTCTTTGAAATCATAACTCTAAACTTCAAATTTATCATTTGGGCCTAGTATGATTAAAATAGGAGCTTTAGTAAGCATCCCCTTCACCTTAGAAAAAGATTTCTCACATTAAGGAGTCCATAGAAATTCATTTTCTTTGTGTTATAAGAAAGTGATGTGGTATGCCACAATAAAGAAATTCTAAATGAAGCATCAATAGTAACCAACCAAACCCATGAATATTTTCACATCGTGCACATTAGAACGAGTAGGCCAATCTTGGACAACTTTAATCTTTGTGTGGTTAATTGAAATGCCTTCCTTAGAAATAATGTGTCTCAAGTAATGAATTTCATATTTATAAAATGCACATTTGGATAATTTTCCATAAATATTATGCTGTCTTAGTCTTTGTAAGACTAGATAAAGCTATTGATCATGTTAAATCTCATCTTTAGAATAAATATTAATATCATCAAGAAAAACCATCACAAACTTATCTAAGTAATCTCTAAATATGTTGTTCATAAGGTTCAAAAAGGCTATAGGTGAATTAGTTAAGCAAAAAGGTAGAATCATAAATTCATAGTGTCTATATCAGATCCTAAAGGAAGTTTTATGAATGTCCCCTTATTTGGTGTACAACTAATGGTAACCAGACCTCAAGTTTATCTTGGAAAATATTTCAATACCCTCATTTGTTCAAACAAATCATCAATTTTTGGTAAAATATAGAAGATTTTTAT
The DNA here is from genome assembly GCA_037957365.1 of Torreya grandis. Lineage (NCBI taxonomy): Eukaryota > Viridiplantae > Streptophyta > Pinopsida > Cupressales > Taxaceae > Torreya > Torreya grandis. The sequence continues at coordinate 59,682 of JARHVA010002927.1, forward strand.
TGTTACCTTGTTCAACATTCAGTAATCAATACAATGCCTTAGACTACCATCCTTTTTCTTTACAAATATTGCCATATCAGCCCAAAGAGACATACTAGGCTATATACTTCCATTGGCTAAAATTTCTTGTAGCTAAACTTTTAATTCTTTTAGATCAACCACATCCATAGAGTAAGGAGCCTTAGATGTAGGAGTAGACCCAAGTATGATGATTATTAAAAAATAAAATTATTGCTTGGGCGGAAACCCAAGAAATTTTTTAGGAAAGACATTCATAAACTCCACTAGTATAGGAAAACCTACATGTTCCAGCTCTATATCCTTAGAAATTACTTGTAGTTAGATTGTATAGAACTTACAACCTTTCCTAATAGTTATTTTGAATTTTATGGATGAAAGTGTTTTATGTCTCATGGACCCTTTCATGGCTTGAAATTCTAAAATTTGGCCAAGGTCATTGGTACATCACACTCTTTTATCCACACAATCAAGTGTGGCTTGATGTTCATGTAGCTAATCCATCTCAAGGATGAGATCATGCGACCCTAAAGGCACGAGAAGAAAATTTACATTGGTCTTACAAACACCAAGATCTAAATATGATCAATTCAGGAATTTAGGAATAGGCACTTTATTTTTGGTAACAAATTACACTTCCCAACCTTCTCTTATCAATATGGGTTAAATATTAAATTGACTAGAAGCAAAAGGAGAAATAAAATAGTCCATTACACCAAAATGAATCAAAATAGTCAAATGAAAACCATTAATTCTACCTTGGGTATCAATAGGAGTGGGCTAAAAATTAGGATTATGGTTATCAACAATAGCATGGTTCACTATTTAACCTAATTTAAGCTTATGATAATCCTTCTTATAGTAATTGTCACCATATTTTTAGCACACAATCAGTCTAGAAGATGCTACTGGAACAATATTAACACCTGTGGTAGGTCCACGTAAGTTGTTTTGATGTTGTTTCTTATTATAAGAACTATATTTGGAAGATCCATGGGACTTAAAATTCTTGTTCTAATTTGAAAATGTACTATAATTCTTATTACCTCTTAAAAATCTATGATTAAAATCATATTTTTTAATTCATTGTTCATGGGAGAAAGGTTCTTGGCCTTAGATTGCTACCTATTTGACTTGAATTCTTGTCTTTCCTTTTGGTAAGAATTTTCTTTCTCCTCAACCATGTATGTTGATTTTATGGTTGTAGCCAATATTTTCATATTGGTCATGTTAACATCATGCATTAGGACCTCCTTAAGCCTAATCTTGAGCTTAGTGATTTTAGTTTCCTCATCATGCATATATTTCACATGATGTAATAAGTTCAGAAAGTTATTCTCATATTCTAAAATAGACATTTTATTTTGTTTTAAGAGTTTAAAAACAGTGATTTTTTTATCCTTTCAATTTTCATTAAGGTATCTCTTATGTAATTAAGTCTAAAAAATATTCCAAGATAGACTTAAAGGTTGATACCCTTCAATGGGGCAAAGGTGGTTCCACCATAATGTTGTAGGTCCTACTAGCTGAAAGGCTACCACTCTAGATTTTACATTGGAAGTCATATTATGCAAATTAATGTAATTTTACAAGTGTACCAACCAAACATCAGCTACATCACCTAATTATTTACATTAAAAGGTAGGTAGAGGAAGCTTTTTAATTTCCTTGATGATCAAGTCAATAGTGGTCAAAAGTAGTTCTTGAATTAAAGGTCCTTCCACTTGCCCCATTTCCAATCTAGCTACTTCCTCTTAGGATATCCAGTTAAGATTGTTCAATATTTTTTTCCTAATTATTAATATTCCCTTACATGTTTTTAAAGGATATTAAGATCCCACCTAGGACTTCCTCATGATTATTGGTTGAAATCCCATCGATGGCTTCAACATGGGGTACCTTAGTGTTAAAATTTATTCACTGGTAGTTTATCTAGATTAGGAATGGGAATGCAACTTCATCAATGTCTTCCATGTCATATACCCCTACCCCTAGTAACATTTAAATTCAAAGGATTTTCATGGATGTTGACTCTACTTGATCACATTATAACCATCTTGAGAAATCACAGGTGATAACTTTAAAGGTTGTATTTAGTTAAAGGAAAAATACTCATTCCCATAGTTACCTAGAACAAAACATAGCTATGATACTGGATGAAATAACCCTCCAGAAAAAATGGAATCATATCTCAGAGTATGCTTTGTATACATGTTAGGCATACTTACTAACATAATGAAATGTTTGGCACACTACATGTTAATGTGATTGGAACTGAAAGAGGGGAATTGAGGCAATTCACTAGAGGTAAACATGTAAAAAAGGAACTATGGGGAAGATAGTTGTTATTTAAAGGGATTATGATATTTGGGATGTATCAATATATGTATACACTCGTAAGTCTTGAGTACCATAAGTGGCACTCATACCTCCTCATAGGACTATTTCTAGGTCCTTAACCCTAGGTAAATGCCTCACTCTCCTTGATGGGTTTTACTTTCACTCGAGGATGGTTAAGTTAAAGAATTGGATTAACTAATAAGGACATCCTTAAATTTTTTAACTTATTAGTTATGCCACTCATGTTTTCAAATCAAGGTACATGACAAGTACTCAAAAATCAGCAAATAGAATTAATCCCACTCCATATTTTTAATCATTTTAGCATCAATTATAAAAGTATAAGAGAAAACATATTTAGTACAACATTAATGAATTCTATTGGCTAGGTTACAACACTTTACAACCTTTAAGGTAATTTCACTATTCATAGATCATTTATATCAAACACAGTTGTTTAT